>CAJUYH010001565.1:0-36639 GCA_910591685.1 Galerucella tenella
AGTTTGGTATCCACCCAATATACAGTGTGATCCATGGAGTAATCTATGGTTAAACCAGTCGGATGTCTGATTTGATCAGTGATAAGTGGTCTTCGTTTAGAACCGTCCATCCAAGCAACTTCGATCTTTGGTGTCGATCCCGAATCCGTCCAAAACATTTTACCTTTTTCAGGATCAACAGCTAGAGATGAGGGGTTTTCTAAGCCAACGCTCACAAGGGATCTTCGATATCTTCCATCAGTTTTAGCAACCATAACTCTTCCTTTAGGTTTAGCACTTCTATCAATTTCCGTCCAGTACAAATTATTAGCGATCCAATCTACTGCTATAGCCACCGGTTTGGAACTACCTCTTATTTCCAAATCTTGCGAATAGCCAGCTTTAACTTCTCCGTTTAGGGCGTTTATCATGTAAGAGCGTTTGATCGTTTTTTGTCTACTATCAGCCCAGAAAATCATCTGTTGCGTCGGATTGTAATCGACAGCGTCTATTCGTTGTTCTTCGGTAATAACCCCTTCGACGTCTTTCAATTTCAATTCGAACGATCTTATTTCACCTCCGTTAGCTACCAAAAGTGTCACATCTTCTTTATCGGCCTTACAAACTCCCGAAAGTTGATCGGAAAGTTGGAAACCTTCTCTGCAAGAACAGCCGTACGTTCCGTTCAAGTTTAAGCAAATTTGCGAACAATGGTGAGTAGCTGTAGCACACTCGTCTACGTCCAGACAAACTTTACGGTTTTCTTGAGATATTATGAAGCCCGAGTAGCAGGCGCAGATATATCCACCGTCCGTTAGATTCATACAGTTATGTTCGCAACCTCCTTTCGTGGCGTCTGAACAAACGTCGTTGTGATGGCACCCAAGTTCATCGGAACTGTCGCCGCAGTCATCGGCGAAGTCGCAAACTTGTTTTTTATCGATACACTTTCTGTTTGCGCATTTGTATTCGGTTAAACTGTCGCACGGCTTCATTTTCGTCGAACACAGCGTCATGTTATTTTCGTCCGAGCCGTCTCCGCAGTTATCTATGCCGTCGCAAAGTTGATACCTGGGTATGCATTTGTGGTTGGCACATTGGAATCTCTTCAAAGTATCACAGTTGAAGTTGGTACAGAGCGTCGGTGATTCGTCGGAGCCGTCTCCGCAGTCGTCAGCGCCGTCGCAGATATCCGCAGAACTAATGCAAAGGTGGTTATCGCATTCGTATCGAGACTCTGGACAAAATCTTCCACCGGGGTATTTAGGAGGACAGTTTTTCTCGTCGGACATATCTCTGCAGTCTCTGTCGCCGTCGCAACGGAAGTAGGACGCGATACAATGACCGGAAGCGCATTGGAAAGTTCCGTTTTTACATTGGAATCCGTTGCAGTCGCTTTCGTCGGAATTGTCTCCGCAGTCGTCTTCGTGGTCGCAACGCCAGCGTGATGATATGCATTTGCCATTGCTGCATCTGCAAGAAATTAAGTTTTATATGTAACTATGAAGTCAAGTTTTAAAAATTTACTTACCTAAACTCAGATTCCGAACATTCTCTGTAAACTCCCTTGCAAATTTCTTCCAATTCATCAGATCCATCGGCGCAATCATCCGAAAAGTCGCATTTCCATTGTTTCGGTATACATCTGTTGTTTTTACATTTGAAGTCAGTTTCAGGATTACACTGCGGACAATTCTCCGGTAGTTCATCTGAATTATCTCTACAATCATCTTTTCCATCGCAGAACAACCATTTCGGTATACATCGGTAGTTCGCGCGACCAGGACAACGTTGCCAACCTGCAAAAAATAAATAAATACATCTATCACGTTATTTCCGAAGTCACTGTCGACTCCAAGACACACCGGAAAAGAAATAGCAGATCCACTAAAGCTACATCCTCAATCAATGTGCTAGCGAAGTGGCACTTCAGCACGTGTGCTGCAAAACGGATATCCATCCTCAATCCTGTCAATTCAGTCTGCCTGAATGTTATCGCACATGCGCATTTTCATTGTTATTTTAAGGTAACGGTAATTAAAAAGTTCAACCTGTGATTATTCTTATAAATAAAAGTAGTTACTACTTATCAAAGACTAAAAATTAATATAATTACGATATTAGAAAATAATGTATGTTTGTTTACGAAGATAATAGAATAAAATAGGGTTAGGGTACCTAAATTATTTTTCCCATGAATAACTGCGCATGACACAATTCGGCACGCACCGAAAAAGCTTACAGCTTGCAAGCTTGCACTTCCAAGTCGGCGCGCACGTCAGCACGAAATTGAATTGAGGATACTTACGTTTAAACGTCATTGTCGCAGCACGCGTGCCGAAGTGCCACTTCGCCACTAAATTGATTGGGGATGGGCCTTAACAAAGAGAAGGGCTGAAATGAACTTTTGGGTACCTGAACCCTTTTGCACCAATATAACTTTGGAGGAAATAGGTGAAGAAAAAAAAACAAAAATATCGAGCCCTTAGAAAGATCTAGTAGAGCTTAAGCAATCGAAAAAATACTCCTTATGGGAGCGTCAAAAGTTATGACAGTGTTTTAACAGAGCGCTGGCAGCCAATGATGCAATGGGCTCATTTACATATTTTTTGTTATTTTACCATTAGAAAGAGCACATCATTTTGAGGCTCTGTGCAAAAAATTAGACGTCAGCGAGACTCCTAATGGCCGTTTGCACCAATAGAAGCATAAGCTTAGAATAGCTATGGCGAGTTTAAAATTTAAGGGTCGCTTAGTTAAAGTTCAGTTGCACCAATGTTTTTGCTCAGCTTCTTAGTTAAGTGTTTAATACATTTGTCAACCTCGCTATTTAAGTAGAGTTTTATTTATTTCTCTATGGTTTCTAGTGGCTTTTCGTTTTTGTGGTTTTAATTAACGCATTAAAAGCTGTTAAAAGTCAATTCTTTGAAAATGAAATGATTTTATTCTTGTTTTTCAAATAAGGAAATTGTTTACAATGGAAAACACTGTAAAAACTAGGAATATCAGATCGGCAAATTATACAGTTGGGGAAAAAGAATTGCTATAATATCCTTAGCTGCAAAATACAAAGAGGTTACTCAAAAAATAAGAAAACTGATTGCCTGTCTGAGCTTACAAATTTTCCGGATGCTCTAAAGAATCTTCTAGCATTTCTACGAGTTGTAAAACAGTTGGCTTGGTCAAGCGAAACCTTTGAAATTTCATCCAATTCTTCATAATAGTTTTTACGGTTGAACCGTCTTCTTGGAAATTCATTTGCAAGAATATCCAATACTTCCAGATCATCCTCCATGTACATCCTTCTTTAAAAATGAAAAATATGCCGAAAACAGAAAAATCATTGACAGATAGGTATTATGTCAATGAAAACACAAGAATGTTAGGTTAGAAATCTCCACTTTGATGATAAGTGGAGAATAAGCGAGCGATTTTCTAAGCTTAGCTAAGTGCAGCTTAAAATGAACAGTTGTTCATGGTGCAAAGCAAAACTTTCTAAAAGCGCCACTTAACTTTAAGTCTACTTAAATATCAATTGGTGCAAACGGCCATAAGTCGCATAGAAAAAAATAATAAACATTTATCAGCGCTCCTCTCCGAAATTTAAGGCGTGACGTCATCGCATATGAAATCTCTCGTTCAGAGAGCGGTTACCGCGCCGATCGGTTTTCGGTTAGATATGACTACTTAGCTTAACAGTATATTAGTTGCTTTTTTTCTACCACCAATCTGAGCTAACCTAAGTTAAACTTAGCTAAGCTACCGTTCGTTTTGCCAATGAAGTTAGATTTACTAAGATCAACTGACTTCCCCCCTTGCCTCCGCCAAGTATGCCGGATTTTTGACTTAGCAAAATTTCTTAGCTAACTTTAATCGCGAATGCAAGAAAAGTCACTCATTTTTGACATCTGATAGAGATTCTAACCTCAAAAAACATATTTGGAGTTCTTTTAATAGAATTCGTTTTGAATTTTTATTTTAATTCATAATGGTTCACCTTCTTCGAGACTGTTGTGTTGTTTCAAATGTATATCCAGTAAATCCATTTTAAGAGCTACTAGCTTCCTAATATTACTGGTAATTTTTATTTTTATTAACCCAAGTTGAAAGCTCTGATTCAATAAATTTTTGATTTATTAATTTGTTAATTGTTTACCTTTCCATCTTTGTTTGTTTGCAAATGCACTTGCGCCGATATTGTCGACTTTACAGCGATTGAAATGTGCGTTCGAACTACAATGCAGCTCAGCTAAGAATTATGTAGTTAGCTAAGCTAAGCCGAGGGATAGAAAAAAAGCAACTATTGCTTGCTTATTTGCTTATTATTTTTTATTATACGTTTTAGCAAACTCTAAACGGTGTTATATGTTTGTGAAATAAGAACGTTTAGAAATTATTCAAACTATTCGACACAATATGGACCAGAATCAGCTATAAATATTGTACAGTTCCAGAATGTAAAAGTACTACGATTAAAACATCTAACAAAACACTTATTTCTATTAATAAGGATGCAAAAAAACGGAATGGCAGTAAAGCATAAAAAGTCTCAAAGCATTCACTGATAAGTAAACATACTTTGTTTGTGTATTTTTAGGATTTAATTTTTCTTCAATCAGAATCGTTATAAATTACCTTATAAAATACGTTGTAAATCCATATAGAGAGGGTTATTCAAAACCACACGCTTGTATTAATCTAAATTTATTGAAAAAAGTAAATATTGTTCTTATTATTTAATAAAATAATGGGTCAGTTCTTCACAAATTACATTTTATTAAATACTGTTTTTTTTTCCAAAAAACAGGTAATCTTTTTCAGTAGATCATCAACAAAACTGGCGTATATTATATGTTTTAAAAGAAATTATTTTATTTGATTCAAAGTCCGGATCAGCTCTAACAAATATCGCTTTTTTTGCCAGTGAGGTGCATGTGCATTTGAATCTGATGTAAACATTTGGAACTAATATTACCTGCTTCATCAAAATAAGTTTTTCTTGTTCTTTTCAACATTGGTGATTTAATTTCCACTACACACCCACCATAAATAACATTTGGGGAAGCTCCTTTAATTGGAAAGTCTGCAGTTAAAAAAATTGCAATTTTTTACTGAGTAACCTGTAGCGTTATCTCCGTTAACTTTGTCCACCAGACCAGGAATAAAATAAAACAACTGGAATCACCCTTTATATCATTTGAGAGAGCATGTATTTATGAAAATACTGACATTTTTAATCATTCTGGCCGGAAAACAGCCAAAAACGATGTGTCACAAATTATAATTTAATAAACTCGTGTTTTTTATTAAAAAACTTCATAATCATTAGCAAGTCCACTTCTGGAAGATTTAATGAGTCTGTTTTTTTTAAAATCAGGTCTACACATTTTATTTTATTAACACAAAAATTTTGTGAGTAATTCAAAATAAATAAATTCTACGCGAGGTACGCTACAGTCAGAAGCGTAATGTTAGTGTACATTAACTTTCATATCCGGTGACGCCACAGTCATAGTCTTCGCACCGCTACGGTATGCTTGTTTAATTGGTTGTATTAGGAGAACGACATATTATATTGACATGAAATTTTCAGAATTATATTTTTATCCTTAGTACTTTGTTTTACGACAGTTAAAAATGATTTAAAAATTTTAGTAAACGAGCCCATTGAACCCAGGTTTGTGTTTAATAAACTCTACAAAATACAAATAAATCAGAACACAGAGTTAGATGCTGCAAATGCAATATGCATATATACAGATGGCTCAAAAATGAAAGAAGGCTCAGTCAGGATGTGGAGTTTACTCCACAGCACTAAGGATTAAGTGGGGAATGGGAAACAATAGCGTGGTTCAAACAAAACTGGCTGGTATCTCAAGTGCCACAGAAGAACTAACCAGAAAAGGAATTTCTGGCAAAAACATAACAATCTGCACTGACAGTAGACAAACCCTATTAGCCTTGAACAGACAACGTGTTATATCGTAGTACTAGAGTGCCACCAAGACTTAGCTAAAGCCTCGGCAGATAACAATATTACCCTGAGGTGGGTTAAAGGGCACCACAGGAGTAAAGGTAATCGCATTGCTGATTCTTTAGTCAGGGAAGCGTCTGGACTAAAAATTTTAGGACCCAGTGACACCTACGGCCTAACGACTTCGACAATTGCGGAACTAGCCAAACGTTACACCCATGCTCAATCCCTTAAGAGATGGGATGGAATTAAATGATGCAGTCTTGCCAGGATCACCCTGGGAAGCTGGCGGTGAAGAAATATTTGACGATAACCAGGAAAAACCTACGTTTATTAGTAGGATTTCTGACTGGCCACTGTCAACTAACAAAACACCTCCATACTATGGGGCTAGTGGACACACCTCTATGCAGGATGTGTGAACAGGAAGATGAAACTGTCAGGCATGTCTTATGCGAAAAGTCCGGAGTTATCGTCAATAAGAGAGTGTGTGTTCGGTGAGTCTTGGCCTACACCTGCCGATATAAAGTGACCTGTCCACCTTCCTGGGAAGGACAGGATGGACAACTCCTCGGGAAGATGTGCAATGGGTCACATGTGGCCCAAGTGTTTGGAGCCTACACTCCCCCTTCCTACTCTACAGATTCAGAACAGAGCACTGGAGCCTTCATGGACATCGCAAAAACCTGAAACTAGTGGAGAAGAAAGAAGAAACCTCCATTCCCCTTTTTGCGGAATACAAGGCACTGCAGAATTCCAGGACACAATACCTTGGAGAGTACTGGATAGAAGATAAATGTCTACAGATATCATACACATACATTGGTTGAATTTTTGAGTGGTACTTACCTGTAGTACAGTTCTTTTGTCTACACATATACGCCGGCTCGTCCGAATCGTCTCCGCAATCATTATCAGCATCGCAGGTCCATAATTTCGGTATACACTTTCCATTTTTACAAGTAAACTCAGTTTCCGGATCACAAGTTCGTTTATGACAAATTTCAGGATCTTCATCGGAACCGTCTTTACAATCAGCATCACCGTCACATTTCCAACTGGCCAAAATACATCTTCCGTTCGATTTGCATTTCATCTCCAACTCTGGGCATTCTTTATCACAATTTTGTTCGTCTGAATTATCCCCACAATCGTCGGTACCATCGCAAATAGTCGCCGAAGGCGTACAGTTGAGATTCTTACATTGGAAAGTACCGGCTCTACATTGTCGAGGCGGGCAAGTTGCGGGTTCGTCGGAGCCGTCTTTGCAATCTTTTTCACCATCACATCTAAACAAAAAATTATTTTAAATAAAACTGTAAATATTATATTTTTATAAAGTACTTACTGCCAGAACCAAGGTATGCATTTCTCGTCCTGTCCTTTACATTGCCACTGTCCAGCTGTGCAGTTCGCCACGCAAGTCTTCTTATCATTTCCCAAGTAAAATTGGTTTGGACATGCGCAAACATACGTAGTTTTTCCTTCGTCTCCGTACCCGTCGATGTTAAGATAACTTGAAGCTGGCGGGGGTGAAATTAAACACAAATGAGAACACCCGCCGTTGTTGGTACTACAAGGATTGTAATAAGGAAGCTGTCTAAGCGGATGGAATACGTGGATGTCATACGGTTTATGCGTTGTATTTCTCAATATTTGCAACTCTTTACCGTCGAACTTATTAGATCTGGATATGGCTTTCAAATTCCAATCGGTCCAATAGATATAATCGTCGAATAGAGACAAAGCGAATACGTGCGGTACTGCAGATCCAACGAGTACTTTACGTATATGTCGTCCTTCTAAATCAGAATGAGCTATGTAATCCAAGTGAGCGTCTGCATAATATAATCTATCGGTGAAGAAATCGATAGTTAAAGCGTTCGGCCAAGCAATATCATTTTCCCAGGTTAAAATCCTCGTAAAGTTCGAACCATCCATTCCAATTTTTCCAATAAAAGCTTGTAGATGCCAAGAGGAGAGATATAAATATCCAGTACCGGGATGTACCACAATAGCTCTCGGATCTGGTATGCTTGTTTTTAAAGTTTTACGGTTGGTACCGTTAAGTTCGGATACGTCAAGATTCTTCGAATGCCTGTCAAGCCAGTACAACTTTCTACCAATCCAATCGACGGATATTCCTTCTAATCCGTGAGAATCGTGACGAATGATAGCTTCTTTAACTCTACTACCGAACCCACTTCTGTAAATAGTCTTCGCCGTCACATCGCAGAAGTAAATATATTTCTCTTTCATGTCGTAGTCCAACGCTACCACGTTCATCAGATCCTGGTGTACTAGATTGTACGTATGCGCGTCTATCGACATATTTCTTATGTAGTATTTGTTCGTGAATAAAACCCAAGGTGTAATGGCGTCTTTGCGTTTGCAAGTGTGTTCGTCTGATTCTCTCTCGTAATATTCGTCGTTACATTTACAGTAATAGCTGCCCGGTGTGTTGGAGCAATATTGCGAACAAACGCCGGGAGTTTCGATGCATTCGTCTATGTCTGCGCAGGCTTTTCCGTCGTCTAATAACCTTGAAAAACAATTTAATTAGTAAACGTTAAAAAAACAAAGAAATATTTCACAAATGTATTACAAAGGAGACCACATTTGAATCAAAACACAACTTCAGGCAGTGGGAAACAAAGTTAAACCCACTAAAATAAATCTGGTGGCATTTACAAGGAATAGGGTGCTTCCTTATTTACACAACATAATGTTTAAAGGACTACTTACTTGTAGCCTTGGTTGCATTCACAATAATAACTAGTCGGAGTGTCGATGCACTTGTGTCCACATTGATGTATTTCAGTCTTGGCACATTCGTCGATATTACAATGAAGAGGTTCATCGGAATCGTCGGTACAATCTGATACTTTATTACACACCAAATTGTAGTTTATACATTGACCGTTATTACATCTGAATTGCGTCGGATCTGCACACGTCGTGTTTGCTTTATCTGGAAAAGTAATTTTTTGTTAATCAAGGTCCGAAACTATGATATTAAAATACTTACTGCAGTTAACTTCGTCAGAATGATCACCACAGTCGTCTTCTCCGTCGCACCTGTACAACATTCGTATGCATTTGAAGTTTTGACAGGTGAATTCGTTGGGAGAACAGGTTTTGTATTTGTTATTGCAGTCTTTACCTTCGTCTGTTCCGTCTCCGCAATCATTGTCGTGATCGCAAACCCAGCCCTGGTGAAAAATAATATTTTAGAAGATTAACAATATTTTCTGCCAAAAATGGAATGTGAAGGGAACTCAAAATACTTGAGGATCTTATTGAATTCTCAATTTTCTTGGCATAAGAACGTGGAGGAAAGAATAAAAAACGAATAAATTCATTCTGCGCATGCAAGAGAACGCTCGGTAAAAATACCCAACCATACATGATAAAAGGAAGAGCGCTACTAGGGTTCAAAGGATCAAAGGGGCAAGAAAAAATACAGCACAAGCTGCTCTGGAGTCACTACTATAGCTACAACCACTAAGAGCTTGGCAACCTGGAAACCTGTGAAAACCAACCAAGTATGAACATAATATGCGAAGATATAGGTAGAGTTGGATCAGTTCAAAAAGCAACCTGCTGTAAAGTACAGACTATTTGACTGCCAGATGAAACTTTGGGGAAAATAATAAGTACCAACTTCTCAACCAAAGAAAACTGTGATAAGGATTCAATATTAAAAAACACGATTGTTAAGTAATGAAGACTGGGCATAGGAGCAGGCATAAACTCCGAAAGATTGAACATCCAGAACTCACAAACACTTATGAACTGATGCTGTGTCTTACATGCTGGAATGAGGATCCAAATACCATTACCAGACTTGGAAATAATGCCATTAAATGGTACACAGACGGCTCAAAAGCAATAAAAGGAACTGGGATAGGAGTGTTCGGGCCAAGAATCAAACACTCTGAAAGCTTGGGAAAAACCCCAAGTATCTTTCAAGCGGAAATCCACGCCATAAGAAAGTGCGCCCAGTTCAATATTGATAAAGGATACGAAGACAAAGGATTATCATAATGTCGGATAGTCAAGCAGCCATTAAAGCACTGAGCTCTTGTGTAATCAGTTCCAAATGCATAGACAAACTCAATGAACTAGGCGAGAACAATATAGTCACCTTACTATGGATTCAAGGACACACTAGGAAATGAAATAGCAGATGAACTAGCAAAGAGGGGGACTGAAATATCTTTCTGGGGGCCTGATCCCTTTTGCGGAATCAGCTCCAATGTAATATTGGAAGAAATAGGTAAAGCCGAGAAAAAGAGAAGATCTGACCATTGGAAAGATCTAGTAGGGCTTATACAATCAAAGACTCTTCTGGGTGACTACAACCTGTTGAGATCAAATGAATGCATAAGTCAAAGTAAAACTGCGCTAAGAGTTTTAACAAGGATCCTAACGGGACATTGTCGCCTGAATGGGCACCTGAAAAAGCTCAAAAATAGTGGAGGAAGAAGAATGCAGATTTTGTGGAATGGAAGATGAAACCTCCATCCACATATTTCCAACTGTACAGAACTTCAGAATCCTAGAGCACAGCACCTAGGAGATTACTGGATAGAAGAGGAACCTTTACCTAAGTTGAAGCCTGCAGACATCCTAAAATTTCTCCGGGAAATAGGACTAAAGGAACTACTAGTTTCTGAGACTATCCTCAGAAACTGAGTAGAAGTAAGGGGACACAATAGATCTTTTAGGTCTCAGTGAATGTCACCCCAAAATACAAACATGCTGAGATTCTTGCTATAGAAATGGCAGCAAAACAAATAAAATTTAGCGAAACTCAGACAGTAGGTAACTCAGATAGTAAGGTTGCACGAAAAACTTTGACATCAATAAGACATGATCAAAAGCGGTGAGAAACTGCCGTGAAGCGTTGTCAAAACTGCTAATAGGGACTGTGATGGGTCTCAAGTCACAGTAATGTTGAGGGAATCAATAAAGTGGAAGTAAAAATCACAAGAGCAGCAACTATAACACTATCACCAAGTAAATCACTTAAAAATGTCATTGATGAAATATGCTTTAACTAATATAGTAAGAGCGATGTATCAACCGAGATGATTGCCACATAGCTAGATCCCTGTGACCAAGGATAGTCAAGGTAAAAACAAAGAAACTCTCATGCATGTTTGCATCGTTAGTTTTAGACAGTCTCTGAATTGAGTAATCTTAAAAAGTTTGCGTATCACCGCATTCTATGTATTCCTTAAACTAGTTGAGGAGCCCTCAATATTGAGTTCCCGATTGGGACGACTTTTGACATCGCATATTGCGGTTAGGTGGAAGTTTGATACATGATACGTTTAACAAAATGGAGATGGCAATAAACGACATTTTCGAAGATGATTTGAATATCCTCGAAATAATGGACTACCCGACATCGTTTCCATGCCATTTGATCATTTCAACGACATAAAGGAATTTGCACTGTGTAAAACATTTCGAGTGACACGAGCAATGTTGTTTACGGGTTTCAGGATTGATTAACCTCTGAAGTTTCGAAATGATTTCCAAGTGAAATCTTACCCAATACAAGATCAAATGATCAAGTATTAATCAATAACAATAGCCTAGAGAATAGTACAGTCTCTCATGAAATAAAATGTGTATTTCTTTTGCACCTTTTAAGAACCTGTATCTCAAAAACCAACAAGCTTAGAAAAAAGTTGTGTTTGGATATTTTAAATATTTCTTTTTCTGATCAAGTGTATCACTGAGTTGTTTTCTCGTTATATGGTGAACAATAAAGAATTTATTATTATATATCATGCCTCTAATTTACGGTACTTATTTACAGGACACTCTGTATAATATGCTTACCTTATTGATACAACGTCCATTGGCACATGTAAACTGGTCATCTGCGCACGATTGCGGCGTCGGACAATGATGTAACGTTACATTTTCATCGGCGCCATCTACACAATCGGGATCTCCATCGCACAACCACTTTCTTGGTATACACTGTGCTCTGCCCCATTCTTTATTAGCTTCGCAAGTGAATTCGTTTTCTTCATCGCATTTTCTATCGTCTAAAACACAATAGATTGTTAAATTATATCAAATAAAATGTTGAAAATATCAAGATTAATACATACTGCATTCATGTCTATTGTCTTCATCGCTGTTATCCAGACAATCGTTGTCTCCGTCGCAGATATATATTCTCGGTACACAATTTCCGTTGTCGCAAGTGAACAAGTCACCGAAGCACGTGCGACCGTCACTTCTGCAATACTCCGGGGGTTCATCTGCACCATCACCACAATCATCATCGCCGTCACAATACCAAGTCGCCGGTATGCATCTGTGATTCGAACATCTAAAACTGTTTTGCGGGCAAGTTCTTTGCGAGCAATGTAGAGGATTTTCATCGGAATTATCACCACAATCATTATCACCGTCGCATAACCAATAAGGTTCAACGCAAATGTTGGTATTTTCGCATTTAAGATGATTAGTTGGACAAGTGGTGTTTTTAGGACATCTTTCGTGAGTTTCGTCAGATGTGATGTTGTCTTTGCAATCGTTAACGCCGTTACAAACCTGAAAACCGACAAATGTAATCGTTTTTTTTCAAATAATTTTTAGATGTAAGTTACCTGTGCCATTGGTATACATCTATAATTGGCGCAAGTGAATTCTCCCGGGGCGCAAAGTGGATATTTACAGTCTTTTTCGTCGGAGCCGTCTTTACAATCGTTTTCGTGGTCGCATTTCCAAGATTTGAATATGCAACGACCATTTGCACAGCGGAATTCGTTAGGGGAACAGGAATGGAAAGCTAAAAACAAAAAAAAGTAAAATAAACGGTCATTAGAAGCAAATTCTTACAAATAATTCAATCGATATCGCAGAATGATTCTAATTCTGAAGTTTTGAAACATATTTCCTCAAATACAGTGACCGTTCAACTTTATTGTTGGTCTGTATACTTTGGCAAGTCTATCTGAATCCGTGAAAGGAATGCAGTTGAAAACATTCGATATTGCCACGTTTAACTATGGAAAAGCTAATGTGCTAAATATGTAGTGATAATAATTAGAAAAGGGACTTTTTATTATTAATAATATCAACAATATGATTAAACGTTAATTCTTTAATGTGCTTGCTTCCTTGGATTTTTTCTATTAACATTATTTTTTCAATTTATGAATATTGATAGATGAACACTTTTCCAAATTTGTTATGGGCTTCTTTAAGCTCTGGCAGCGTTGTACGAAAACCATAATTATCACACCCTCCGAATTACATAATTGGTGATTTTTATCGAAAAATGACTTCTTATTGGCTAGCGCGTACGTGTGTTCTTCCCTCTCATTTCGTCAATTGACTGATATTGATTTATCCAGTGGTATTGTCAGTGACTTTTGTATTTTCAATTTTACTTGGTAAAATAGGTACCGTACGCCATTTGTACGTGTATGACAGATATGCGCCATGTTTCCTCTCCTTTTACCGATGCCCCGTAGCTTCAGATAAACTTGCCAAACTATAGTTGTTGCTTTTTAGTTGAACAGTGACTATTTCTTATAACATGGTAACGTGATTTATTAAATACGACAGTATTACAGGAAACTCTCATAAAAATTACACAGTACTCCCACATTTTTACGAATAAATGGACTCCTTTTAAAATTCTATCATATACCCACGGTAAATGTAAGGAGGAATTGCTACCACCTTTAAAGGTAGTTTTGTTTAAAAATGGTAGTAACTGATGAGGTGAGTTATACCAGAACCCAAAGAAGACAAGCTTTGAAATTCAAAGGGTGAGAGACGATAAGAAATAGCCGAGATCTACATTTAGTTGCTGTAGAGTTGAACAGGTGTAGGAAAAATCTCAACAGACAGAGCAGACCTCCAGATTTGCTAGATTGGATGTACATAAAGGGAGAAGGAAACTTCTTAAAGTACATTTTCTAGAGTGCAAAATAATTAATGAACCACCAGACACAGAACAATATATATTCTCGAAGACTCCGAACCGATGAAATAAGTGGAGTTGGAGAGTACTTAGGGACGTGGTAAAGCAAAGTAAGATAAAATGTACAATATACACATTTATCATATAAATTACAAGGGACCGGTTGTGATCTAAGCAGCAAACAGAGTATACAGTATTATACTCAGTAGACTGTGTACGATCCTCGGCAAGCGCATTGGACTAGGGTTCATACCAAAGGTTTGGAGAAAAATAAGGTTGATATTCATTCCGAAACCTAGGAAAACAGGTGGCAATAAAGCAAAGTCTCTTACGCCCGTTTGCACCGTTTACTTTAAGACAGTCTTAAAAACTTTGCGTTGCACCGCTCCATATAAGTATTCCTTAAACTTAATATAAAGTTCCCGATTGGGTCGACTTAAATTCGACTTTTAGTTCAAAATCACGGTTGATAGCTGATTTAATCTGAAAAACTTTTCTTTATGGATGACATTTTTGAAGTTCATTCCATTGCTAACTTTGTTGTTTCCTTAGTATTTATAGGTTAACCGTTAACATTTGACGCAGGTGAAAACTAGCAACTGTCACTCGATACAAAGTCAAATCTGAAAAGTCATTATTAAGTTACTAGATTTTCTCAGTGTTGCCATGTATGCTATGCGTTAAGCAGTTGTTTACTAATAGTCCAAGATCCGAACTAAAGTCGTCCTTTACCGACGTGTCATCCAGAAAAAAATAATATTTTATTGAATGAAATAAGTTTCTATAATTTGATTAGTCAACCCTTTCAAAAAAGGACATGATTATAATATATAGGTACAACATGCAGCACCTCAGTACCTTACCTCTTATAGAGGGTGTCCCACGACGAGTTAAGACTATCTGTATATGGCAAAATACTTATAGTAAAATCATGAAAATTTCTACGTTTCGGTTTTTGGATACGATCTTTTTAACTAAAATATTTTCAAAGATGGCAGTCTTCTGGTTCTACCGGAATTCGACTGCAGCTTTGTTATTTTGAATATAACACCCCCTGTATATTAGTACATTTTTGAAATCTACGTAAAATTTTAGTATAGTTTTGTCAGAAATTTTTTTTCGAAAAATGCATATTTTTTGAGTTATTAATTTTTTTGTAAAAAATTTGACGGTTGCAGACCCTTACAAATTATTTTTTTAAGAGGATACCCTTAAAGATATGAAAATGGTTTCTGTTCGGTTGCTTTTAGCAAGGTCAGACGTATTTGAATCTATGTTGAAAAAATTTCCATTTTATACAGGGTGTGTATAAAAAGTGTTCAAAGTTTAACTTCATAAAAATATCGAATTTCTTTATTTTCTTAAATAGAACCACCCGGTTTTTTCCATTTTAATGCATTCAGGAGCGCTATTCTGTACGCGGAATTGACAGTCGTCGGTATCGGTATGTCAACAACAGCCATCGGTTGCGCGACCGACGGGACTAATATAACGCTATTCTGTATGCCACGGTTTTCGACGCTCGGAATTGCAACCAAAAATTATCGGCATAGAAGTGACGTCACTCGATTCGGTATATGTGGCCAATGAGCGATGAGGGAAACTGTCAAATTTGTAAACAAACCAAAGTGCACGTTGAAGATTAGAGCAAATTATCCCTTGTGATATTACCCAATAAAGGATAAAGAAGAAGAAGAATATTAGAGGTTATATTTTGGTTTCGTTGGAAGGTAGGGTCATATAATTAGATAATACTGATAATAGATAGTGTTGGTGACATATCTTTTATCTGTTATCATGAACGATACAATTCATGTTTATATTTACATTAACAATTAACCTCAAAAACTCGAAACAAGCTCGAGTCAACTAGCATTGAATAATTGATCTGGCGTTAACATTTATATCTCTTTTTTTTTCAAGTCTCAAAGATAGGATAAGTACCTACAGATATTAATAAATTATTTTAAAGGAGTTTCATGTTCTATCAAAACTAAGCGTTATAATACCGCTCAGAGGGATCATTTGATTCAGTACAAGGAGAGCCATTAAAATTTTGCTGCAGGAAAATTTTGTGGAAAAGATGGGAAGGACTTATAAAAAACACTAGATTAGACACTATACACAATACAGTTACTCTTCAAATATTAAAAAGTCACTTAAATAATCCGCAATTCCAGCCAAACATCAATAAATAATGAAAATTTCCTTTCAACGGAAATCGATAACGGTTACCGTGGGGCTCATTAGATCACGGTAGACATACCGATTCTCATCGACTCGAATTCGCGATATCGGTGGGTGAAAAGGTATACATAATGCCGTACATGCGACTTACCGACGGCTGTCGATAACTGAGTCTTACCGATACCGATTTCTCTCCGAAACGAGTTACAGAATAGCGCTCCTGGGGTAAAAAATAAGGCAAATTTATGTATGCTTTCCTATACCTAAACCTTACCGTTATCCAGATATTGAATGTTTTCTGTAAATTTTGAGAGATGCAGGTGTGGTCTAAATTTTATTTTGACCCGTCGATATAAGCAATAAGAAATAAAAAAGATTATGTAAATTTGCTTTTAATACATGGTAAATATCGCAAAGTTGTTACAAGAACATATTATGTGCTTTATTTGCAGTAAGATACCTATCCTGCATCTCTAAAAATTTGCAGAAAACATTTAATAAATGGATAACGGTAAGGTTTAGGTATAGGAAGGTATATATGAATTTGCCTTATTTTTTACCCCTGAATGCATTAAAATAGAAAAAAACCGGCTGTTCTATTTAAAAAAAATAAAGAAATTTGATATTTATGAAGTTAAACTTTCTATACACACCCTGTATAAAATGGAAAATTTTTCAACATAGATCCAAATAGGTCTGACCTTGCTAAAGGCAACCGAACAGAAACCATTTTCATATAAGGGTATCCTCTTGAAAAAATAATTCGTAAGGGTCTGCAACCGTAAAATTTTTTACAAAAAAATTAATAACTCAAAAAATATGCATTTTTCGAAAAAAGTTTTCAGACAAAAGTATACTAAAATTTTACGTTGATTTTAAAAATGTATTAATATACAGGGTGCTCCATTTAAAATAACAAAATTACAGTCGACTTCCGGTAGAACCGGAAGTCTGCCATCTTTGAAAATATTTTAGTTACAAAGATCGCATCCGAAAATCGAAACGTAGGAATTTTCATGATTTAACTCATCGTGGGACACCCTGTATAGTAATGACCTTAATTGCATAAATTGTACGGAATTGGCATCAAAATTGGGAACTGGGATTGCCTCAGCACATGCTGCCTTCAATAGTGATGGATTTTGAATGAGCACTAAGCATCGGTAGGAATTGACTAAGATTTATTACAGGTTATCTAACGGGTCATGACCCGCTAAAAAACCACCTGCCGAAGATGAGATCTCAGCTGCAGGCTTTGTGGCATGGATATCGAGTCCGTGACCCACGTATTTAACTGTGGAGCACTGGACTGGGCAGGAAAAAAACAATTTTCGGAAAGACCAATGTGTCACCTGAAACAATTGGCCAAACGATCTATATCATCTACTCAACAGTACGGGTATAACTAGGTGGCTGGACTAAATGGGGAGGTAGAGTACAATAAGGCAAATACATTTACCCCTTCTGAAGTTTCAAAAATAAATTAACTCGGCGGCTAAAGTTATGACTTAAAAAAAATACTTACAACAATAGTTCGTGTCTTCGTCACTGTTATCCCCACAATCGTCTTCGCCATCGCAGGCCCACATTCTGGATATGCATCGACCGTTGGCGCAATAGAATTTACTGGAATCGCAAGTTAAATTTTTAGCCACGCACATTTTGCCTTCGTTAACCAATTTTGTATTTTCGTCGCATCTACATTCGGCAGTACCGTTGGGCGCCGGATGACAACTCTGCGCGCATCCTCCGTTATTTATCAGACACGGATTGATGTTACATCTTTGTCTTCGACTGGAATAAATTTGTATATCCCTCGGACTGTCTTCCAGTCTCTTAACTATTTCCACCATATTAGCACCTGTATGTTTTTCAGCTCTATAAACTCCTCTCAACTGCAAATCCGTCCAGTAAATGTATTTACCGAAAACTGTGATAGAAAACGGGTAGATAGTAGCCGCTATGAGCACTTCGCGATTTTTTCCGTTCAAATCAGACCGTTCTATCTTTTCTCTAACAGCGTCCGTCCAATACAACATTTGTTCATCGTAATCTATGGCTAATCCGCTCGGTTGAGCTAGATTTTTATCTACTATTATACGCTTAAGCGACCCGGCCATGGTGGTTCTGAAAATTTTACCGGTAGTACCGAATTTACCCCAATCGGTGTAGAAAAGTGTACCGTTACAAGGGTCTAATACAATAGCTCTAGGTCTTTCCACTCGAGCTATCATTACGAGATCTTTTCCGTCTAAATTCATCGCGTATATACTTCTATTCGAAGAATCCGTCCAGTATATCTTCTGCTGCGTCCAGTCGTACGCTATACCTTCGGGGTTGATACCTTTGTTGCGCAGATTTATTATCGAAGAACTGTCGGGTTTCGTAGCGGGTATTTTAGCTATTCTAGCCCACGGTTTTATCTGCGTAAAGAATATATTTTTGTGTTTATAATCGAAATCGACTCCGACTACGTTTGTGAGATTTCCTATCGGCGCGAATGGCACGTTCGTATTTTGCGGATCTAAATGTACCGTTCGTATTTCAGTTCTGGTTGAAAAAACGATGTATTCGTCAACGAAACCGCACCGTCTGTCTTCTGTGAGGTTTCCTGTAGCGCAGTCGCATTTGAAGGAAGGTTTTTGCGAATTAGCGATATCGGTGGGGAATGAAAAACAAAGCTGCTCACATCCGCCGTTTCCGAATTTCCTGCAAGGATTGGAATCGTCCAAGGGTTGATTCGTTATATCGTATATAGCGATGTCTCTTAAATTAGATAAGTTGTTTCTAACTTTCGTCGGTAGGGAAGAATTTCCCGGTAATTTTGAAGCTCTAAATATGGATCTTAAATTCCTATCCACCCAGTATAGCTCGCTCTTATATATTGCTATACCTTTAGGGTTCGGTAAGTTTCTTCGAATCACTTGTCTGTTACCGCCGCTGTAGGATATTTTTTGTATCATATCTAATTTCGAATCCACCCAATAAACGTCGTGTGTATTCAAATCAATGGTAAGATCGGTCGGGTTACTTATTCCAGACGTCACTAACGGTAACCAATCCGATCCGTCCAAGTTAGATTTTCCTATTCTCGGATATTGTCCGTAATCTATCCAGTATAACAGTCTTTTTATCGGATTCACGGCTAATTCTCTCGGAGCGTCAGTTGTAGACTTGAAAATCACTTTTCTATATTTACCGTCCAACCAGCAAACTTCTACGTAATTCTCGTGCGGGAAAACGTTGGTGAAGTACATATTTCCGGCTATCCAATCTATTGCAATTCCTCTAATTCCGTTACTTCCGATACCGTCTTTGATGATGTGTTGAAGCTCCGTACCGTTTGGTCTTATTCTGAATATTCCGTTCCAATTTCCTCTGTTAAATTCTATCCAGTAAATCCAATTATCCGCGAAATGTACGTCTACGTGGAGTATATGATGCCCCGGTCCGGTTATAGGTACTATAGCTTCTGAAGTATCTTTAAGACTGTAACCTCTGGTCATGTCCAATTGTGATACGACGGCGAAAGTTCGATGTGGCGAGCAATTTATGTCGTTCTTTCTATAACCGATTCCACAGGCGCATGTTCTGGTTTTGTCTTCGGCTGGAATACAAATTTGTTCGCATCCTCCGTTATTTTGAAGACACGGATGATCTACTGTAGGCCTTTTTTTGAATATCGTGAAATATTTTAAGCTTGGTTCGTTTTCTAGGATTATTCTTGGATTATTACCAGCCGGTAAAGCTACTTGTACTAGTTTTTCGTAATCGGGGTCTAAATAAAATAATCTACTACCCAAAACGCCGATAGCTTTGGGGAATGATATGTAGTTTTCTTCTGTTAAGATTGTTGTTCTTCCTTTTCCGTCGACTCCTACTTTTATTATTAACGCTGGGAATCTAGTGGTGAAGTATAAAGTTTTAGTGTCTAAATCAATCACTAGAGCGTCTGGTTTTTCTATTTTATCGACTAATACAACGGGATTAGTTCCGTCCATGTTTGCTTTACCGATTTTTTGGGGTACTCCATAACCACCCTCGTCTGTCCAATATATTTTACCATCTAACGGGTCTAAGCAAATAGTTCTCGGTGAAGCTACCGAAGTTTCGTTACCATCGTTTGCTAGTATAATCGTTCTATGTTTCACTTTTCCGTCTATTCTAACCACTTCGATGTTGCTGGCTTTTCTATTACCAATAAACAGATTTCTACCGAGCCAATCGAACGCTATAGTTGAAGGGGATCCTATTATACCGTTATCTATACCAAGAACTTGAGTTTTGTTTCCACCAGTATACGGAGTGCTCCATATTGTACAGTTTTCACCTTCTTCGTCTTTGCTTTCCAACCAATATATCAAGTTATTCCTTCTGTCATAATCGATTTGTACTCCATGTTCAATACCAACTATTGGCGTGATATGACCAGTCGATTCTTCTCCGACTGTTAACGATACATCGACAATTTGAGTACCTTTCATAACCATCAAGTAATTACTATCTTCTTCGCTACAAGTACCGCCGGAGTTCAATTTAAAACCAGGTTTACATTTGCAAGTATACCCCGTACTGCTGGATGGTGATAGTAGACAAATGTGTTGACAAGATTTAGATTCGCAGGGATTTATAGTTACTGGTTGCAAAGATGGATGGTGGACGTGTATACTTAGAGGTTGAGATATTAAATGAGATACGACGGTTTGATTGTCTCCTTTATATTTGTGAGCGGATAGAACTCTATTCAACTGCCTGTCGGTCCAGTAAAGAGTATCTTCGAATATTGTTAACGAGTGGGGGTGAAGTAGATAGTGACTTCCAGCGAGTACTTGTTGTCGTCCGGTTCCGTTGTAGTAGCAGAAATCGATGAAATCTAATTTGGAGTCGGCAAAGTAGACTCTTTGAGTTGATATATCGAGGGTTAAACCGTTGGGCCAGTATATTTTAGTGTTTATGATAGTAGATCTGTTGGTACCGTCCATTCCCATACGCTCAATTCTTGGATTTTCTCCCCAGTCAGTCCAGAATAACCATCTTGTACTGTGAAAAGAAGCAACGTTACTAAAGTATGAAATTCCAAGTGGTGAATGTTTTACTTACCCTGGGCTTGGATCCAAACACATTCCTCTGGGTTGAGTGATATTTTCTCTAGCCAAAACGATTCTATTATCTCCATTTTCTTGCGCAACTTCGATGGTATTCAATTTGGAATCTAGCCAGTAAATATTCTTTCCAATCCAATCGTATGCGAGTCCTTCCACTAAATCTAGGCCAGTAGAAATTATTTCTACGGGTTCGTTACCTCTGTCGAGTTTGGAAATCTTCTTTAATTTCATATCTGACCAAAAGATGGTGCCAGTTAACATGTTCGAAGCCGTCGCTACTACGTTTTCTACTATAATCGGTACTCTTTCCAGGCCTTGTTCTTTTAAATCAGCCACCAAGATGGAATGTCTGTTGGATATTATCAAAAATGCTGCTGTATGATCTGAAATAGAAAATTGTTAAAACTGTTTATTCGCGTATAACTGCACAAGAGGTTTGTATTTTTTCAGGTATCACAATACAAACCTCAAGTGTAATTCGGCAGGACAATTTGGTGAATGATAAAACTTCAATAATTATGAATCACTAAGGGCCAACTGCACCGCTGCTACTCAAGCATTTAAGTAGGACTTAGGAAATATATTGTGTGACTGCACCGCGTCGTAAGTCGAAGTGTAGGTTCTACTTAAGTCCTACTTATGTGAAAGTAAGGTTATGGCTTGGCACTTGGCAGACAAACTTATCAAAATATAGAGAGGCTAGTTTATAAAATCGAACAAAATGGAATTAATAATGGATATAGAGCTTTTTGATGACCTTAACAGAATGGAATTAATTGAAATTGGTGTTCCCAGAAATATAATTCCCAGATAAAATTTTTATAACACCATATCCGAATATAATTGGAACTTTAGTTCTTTATGCCAGGTTATGTTTGAGCGACCAGGGGTCGCGACGCAAAAGATCTGACCGTTACGCGTTACGTAACGAAACGTTATGTTACATTTCTTCGTTATGTGCCTTGCTTTTGCGTGCTTGTGCCTCCTTAGTCTATCTCTCTCGTTTACGAAGCAGCGATTCATAATAATAAATATGCTCCTACCCGGATTTGAACCCGGGCCGCCCGCGTACAATGCAAGCATTCTAACCACTGAACCACCGATGCTATATTGAAATTCTATGCAAAGCTGGTATTCGCAGTGCTAGTGATCTACTTGAATTTGTTCGGATAAATTTTTACTATTATTTCCATAATTTGTTTTGCGCGATTAAGGGGTCTAGCACATTTACTTTTCGAAATACAGGGTGTTGAAATTTTGAAAGCTTGAATGTTTTAATTAGATAACTTTAAAATGGATGGATGAATTGATTTGACATTTGGCAGGTTGTTTTTAAATGTAAAAGGGCATATTTTGAAAGAAATTGTAGTTTGTGCAACTAGTGTGGATATGATGGCCATATCGCACGAGGACGAATTTTGAGCACGACGCCGTAGGCGGAGTGCTCAATCGTTCAAGTGCGATATGGACAATCCACACGAGTCGAACAGCATATTTTTTCTACGACCCACTTAAGAAAAAATCTAGAAAATAAAAATTTCTATAAACTGTTATATAACTTCAAATTAAACAGTTTACAAATCAATTTTATGTTTCCACTAATTTTGTGGTAAACGTACAGTTCTTGAATGTCCAATTTGTATAATGCTACGGTTTCATTTTTTAAATATACGATGCTGTTATTAGTAGATGTTGCCAGTCGGATTCCCTTATGAATTATTTAAAAATAAAATTAACAATAAAAAAAATCTTCCTCAGGGGGAATTTAACCCGGGTCTACTGCGTGAGAGTCTGGTATGCTTACTACTCAACCACCAAAGAATATGCAAATCGTTTATCTATAACGTCAGATGTATTACATAATTTTTGCTTAAAAGGAACTAAAGTTCCTACCGTGTGTCCCGCGACACGTTCTACCTTTTTTTTTTTAAAGTTTCGATTACGAAAAGAAACAGTCAGATTTCTACTACCACTATTAAAAGATCGATAGTTTTATCCATGAACACTGGGCATAAATCACTGGGAGACGCAGCTCTTCATTTACTTGATTATATTTTATATTGTTTATATTTTTCATATAATTGTCATTCTCATTAACAGAATAAAATTTAGTGTCAAATATGTCACATTCCAATTTTTATCAAAATCAAAATCTCTGTCCGCCTGTCTTTAGTAAATGAGACACGGATCAGTTGAATTACAAGTTTTACTTAATGAATTAAGTTTTACTTATGAAAGTATTACTTAGTAGAAGAAACGGTGCAGTTGGCACTAAGAATAAACATATTTATATTTGACCGTATGATGATAAAACAGTGACCTTAGAACATAAAACAGATAGGAAGGAGTCTTGTCACTCATTAGCTTTATAAGAAAATGCGACGGAAGTCGCCATTTGCAACACACTAATTATGACTCATTTGTGAAGTTGACGTTTACTGACGTAGATTGTAGGCAAGTTTTTTTACATCATTTATTCACCATTGGTTGAATGACGTCAGTCTCCGCTGCAACGACATGTTGTAGTCATCAGTGGCACATAAAAAAACGCAGTTGTTATTTAAATCATCTGACCACTGACAAAATATTTCTAAGTTGATTTTGTTATTAGCAATTCATCTGATAGTTCCACTTGAAATTTTTTCAATTTATGACGCTGTTAATAGCGCCGTCAATACCTTGTTACCACATTTTAAATTTATTTCTATTAATTCGCCCATTCCTTCGACCGCTTAAAAAAATCGTTAGTTTTTTGAGGTTAAGCTGTCATTTTGTGAACCACCAAAGTTATCCACCACCTCGATACAACGGTGGAGTGGTTTGCAATTTTGGTTGATGCAACAGTAATAAATGAACGCGTCATTTCTTCAATCTACAATCTACCAATGAATATAAAAACGCAGTTGGTCGATTGGTGGATCTACCGATGAATAAAAGAACATGCCTTGTTTATGTAGTTTTTTTGGTGAAAATAAGTTTAAGCGAAAGTATTATCAGAAGTATTATTCTATATTCGTATTTTCATTGCTCCTAGACAATATTGTTTGTATAGGACATAGGACAGCTTATAGTTTTATATTTAATACATTTTAATAAGCTACAATTTTAAAATTTCAGATATCCCATACCCTATACAAACAGTACGCCACTGTCAAAACGGAAACGACTATTCGCCATTTGCAACCTCCCATTTGGACGCAAACCTATTTGGTAAATGCTCCTTCCTGTCTGCTTTATGTTCAAAGTTACGATATGCCATTACGTTACCGCTCTCTTCTTTTTTATCGAATATCGGAAAATACAATAATTTTTGTGCAACAACTCATTATTTAACCGACACGTTCGATTAACACCCACGCAATTGGGCCGCTGGTGCCAGCGCTATGACCGTAATGTTCCTATTGGTCATTACGTAATTAGATCTCAGAAGAACCGCTATACTGGTACAAATGACCAAATATTTTGTGTCGCCATCTCCCGGTCTTTCAGATTTTTATATGAAACATTTTTTTATTTCTCAAGACAACGGAGGTATGTAACTTCGGAGTATAAGTTATTCACTTTGTATACCTACGTGTGGATTAAATTATCAATAGTAAAAACACAAGAGCTTTTTTTCATCGGATAAATTTCTCTTTGCAACGAAACAGTTTTGCCAATCACTAATTTTACGAGAAAAACTCGTAAAATTAGTAATTGGAAAAACTGTTTCGTTGCAAAGATAAATTTATCTGATAAAAGAAAAGCTCGAGTTTTTTTGGCAAGATAAATTAACGACAGAACATATGGATGAACTACAACAATAATTATCTTTATTAATACAGACTAATTGACAGTTTTGCCAACACTTAATTGCTGTGAAATTATAAGTAAACAAACTTGCGACTCATTGTCATTGTGTAAAAGTGACGTCCGCTTACTAGATACTGAGGAAGAGAAGTTTTTATCCGATAAAAAAGGATGCACCTTTTTTATCGATGTCAAAGTGACAATAACATTTCCAGGTATATGACATTTTAACATTGGAGTTAATGTATCAACAGTAAAAACACAAGAGCTTTTTTTTATCGGATAAATTTCTCCTTGCAACGAAACAGTTTTGCCAATCACTAATTTTACGAGATAAACTTTATCTAATGTCAGTTTTTCGAGCAAATTTAGTTTTTGGCAAAATTTTGAGTTACAGAGAAATTTATCCGATGAAAGAAAAGCTCGAGTGTTTTTTGGCAAGATAAATTAACGACAGAATATATGGATGAACAACAAAAATAATTATCTTTATTAACTTGCGACTCATTGTCATTGTGTAAAAGTGACGTCCGCTCACTAGATATTGAGGAAGAGGAGTTTTTATCGCGATAAAAAAGGATGCACCTTTTTTATCGATGTCAAAGTGACAATAACATTTTCAGATATATGACATTTTAACATTGGAGTTAATTTATCAAAGGTAATACCACGAGTGCTTCAAATTTTATCGATAATTTTTTCTTTTCCACGAAAACTTGTTTATTTGGCAAAAATATGAAAACAAACCGATTGATAAAAACCAGGAGTCCGTTAGGACGAGGGATTTTATCTAAATTCGGTTTGTTTGAATGTTTTTGTCTCAAATAAACAAGTTTGAGTGATGAAAATAAAAAATTATGTGATAAAATTTGGAGAACGAGTTGTATTTGGGAAGATTATTTTTTTCGTTAATTGTGGAGTGGAATTTTGTATTAAATCTTCAATATTCTCTTGGGTGAATGCACTGAATCGGTTTGTGTTCATTTTTCAATAAACTTCGAAGCACTTTTAGTTGTCAATAATGACAAATTCAAAGTAAAATTTTGACGTTTCAATGCGATGAGGAAGCAGAATTATCAGTATACCGAATGATTGGCTAGAATAATGTATTGCTATTGATTAAAACTTAAAACCACCAAAATATCGATTTTCACAAGTGAAAAAAATAATCAATTGAAATAAGATCTATACTTACTGAAAGCTTTGCAGGACTGTTTATCCGGTTCCAACTGATAACCTCCCGTGCACGAACAAAAGTACGATCCTTTAGTGTTTGTACAAATTTGAGAGCAAGCTCCTGGAGGATCGCACTCGTTCAAGTCCTCACAGTTCATCCCGTCTTTTGACAAAGTTTCTCCCACCGGACATAAGCATAACGGTCCCTGAAAATTAAAAATTAATCATTCCATTCGGAAAAAAATAAACAAAACTTACCTGTGGTGTTTGTTTGCAGCCATTAGAACACAATCCTCCTTGGTGTTTACATTCATCGAAGTTACAATCTGGACCTTCGTCGGCTCCGTTTGGACAATCACTTTTACCGTCGCAAACGCTGGTGAGGTTAATACAACGCTCAGAAACATCCGGACACAACCATTGATTAGAGGGGCATCTGAAAGGTGGTTTCACGCAAGCGTGGATATAACTCTCATCTGAACCGTCTTCGCAATCTTTCTTTCCGTCACATATGTACGCCTAAAGGAAGTGCTATTAGTTGTTTTACAAGAGATTTAAGTATTTTTTCTTACTTTGAAAATACATTGCGTGCTGTTACATTTATAGAAATTATTTGGACAATTTATGTTTCCACATGTTTCAGGTTCGTCGGATCTGTCATCACAGTCGGGAGTTCCATCGCAATGCCAAGCTTTTGGTATGCATATACCGGATTTCACACACTGGAATTGTTTTTCAGGGTTACACTGATCAGGAGCGATAGATGCTAGAAAAAAATACAACAACAATAGAAAGTATTTTAAAAGTTTGTAATAAAAACTTACGACAACCAACTTCATCACTACCATCATTACAATCTGGAATTCCATCACATTTATAACTTTCTTGTATACATTGCTTCAAATCACTGCATTTGAACTGATTACTTTGACAGGTTATCGGCGGACAATCCTTTTCGTCTTCTTTGTCGAAACAATCGTCGTCACCGTCGCAAACCCAGTTCTGTGGTATACAATGGCCGTTTCTCGGACAAGTGAATTGGTAGTAAGCGCAGGTTTTTTCTGCGCACGAATCACCTTCGTCCGATCCGTCTCCGCAATCGTTTTCCGAATCGCATTTCCAACTGTTCGGGATGCATCTACCGTTGTCGCAATGGAATTGAGTACTAGAACAAGTTACGTTAACACAACCGGTTTCATCACTGAAATCACCGCAGTCATTTTCGGCGTCGCATTTGAAGGTCATTGGGATACATCTTCCGGATTTACATTGGAACTCATTAGCACCACAGGTCGGCTCTGAAATACAAGAAAATATAATTTAAGTTGAGCTAAAGCTACAAAACCGTTAAACTTGATGGAAGAGGGCTTAGACGGAAACAAGGAGTCAAGTATTTAGGTTTGTAGTGAACAAAAATGGATCTAATAGTATGAAGGAACCTGGCAGGGAAAAGCTGGTCTTGATGCTTGTACACAGCAGTAACGAAAACAATGCTCACTCGTGGAGCCATAATGTGGAGTAGTAGGATTAGCATATTGATGACAACAGAAAACCTTTCTAGAATTCAAAGACCATCCTGTAAATGCACTACAGTAGCAATGAAAACATGGAATTAGTTCTTAACTTCGCGCCACTACATATGGATGAACTAGCAGTAGCCCAGTCGGATTAGCTCAAAAAGGGTCAGTCAACAAGAATTTTATGTAACAATTTTCCTTCGGAATTTGTTGGGCTGTCCCTAGCAAATTTTGATTTTCGTGGTACTCAATCCGTTGCATCATCCGTCATCTTGAATTCAAGGGTTTTTTGTTTATTGAATAGCTCGTTTATTTTCAAGTATACACAAAAATGGTGATAACAAAAAATGCTTAGAAATAAATTTCCAACAATTTTGGTTTCCGTCAATTTTTTCCTACGATCGATATTTTCCTATGTGTAGGTACCGTAAAAGAGGGAGGGGGAGTTTATTGTCAATTTTACATGAAAGATTGTTATGAACAAAGTTACCAACATTAAATTGCACACAATTTTGGTTCATATCAATTTTTTCGTCGGATCGATATTTTTGGTTTTATACCCAATAGACCACGCAATAAAATTTAGACTGTCCGTGACCATCCAACGAATTCCGAAGGAAAATGCTACCTAAAATTTTTGTTGGGAAAAATTCTAATCCGATTGAGCTACAGCTACACCCTTTTGTGGTATTATCACCAATGGAATTCGACGAAATGGTCAACACTAATAAAAAGAAGATTTGACCATTGGATAGATCTAGTAATAGATCTAGTAGCGCCTTAGCCTCAAAAACAAAAATTACTCCTGGAAAACTGCAACCGAGGGAGAACAACTGTGTCCTAACAGGACACTGCCGCATTGCAGCTCTAGAAGCTCAAACTAGTAGAGCTAGAAGACCGTAGATTCAGTGGAATGGGTGAAGTAATCTCCATTTACATAGATTTCTCGGAATCCTAGTGCATAGCACCTGGGAAACTAATGGATGTCTAAACTGAAGCCTCCGTGCTTCGGAGGGTTGGATGAGGGAGGCTGGAAGTGATTCACCCCTAATCTCTTATACAAGTCTTTGTAGAGGAGTTGTCCTACCCGACACGGCGCGTCCCAATGGCTGATAGGGTGTCTCCAGAGGGAGTGGGTGGTCAAGGGACTCGTGCTCTTCGAGCTGTAAGGGTCTCATGACCGACCATCCCTCGGGATAAGCAATAAATAAGGCTCCAGTATAGTTGCTCGTGGATCAAAGGGAATAGAGTAGTAAACCTTGATAAAAAACCAGCAGCATAGGGGAGGCAGCTATGTTGTGTGATTGTAGGCAGCGGAGGCCACTGCGTCCGGAGGCAACCGTGACAAAAAGCCTAGAGGAGTAAACCTCGATAAAACAATCCGTAATCTACGTTGTTAGCAACCGTGAAAATGAATGTATGGCTGCGCGAAAGTCAGTCAGTAACGGTGCCTCCGGGATACCTGGTGACCTCCCGGAGTACCCAGCCTTACTACCACAAGCGGGGCTCTGTGGTGGTGGACATTCAATTCCCTAGCTACTCGTGGGATGTAGTATGGAGTATGCAAGAAAAGCGGAACAGGAAGCAGTGGAGGAAGAGAGAGAAGGAAATGGAATTTTTGTGAAATCGAGGCTGGTGAAACGAACACCTGATAATGCGGGAGAGACAAGTGAGTGGAGCGATACTGGGGTGAAAAGGATGGAGGTGTCGCCTCTGGAGAATAAGGAGCAGAAGAGAAAACAGTAGGAGAAAGGAAGGGAGGAAGTGAAGAGTGGAAAAGAAGAGAGGGAGAGTGTAGTGAGATTGAAGAAGAGATGGTAAGGCGACTGGAGAAGAGAGTGAAAAGTATGGAAGAGCAGAAGTCGGTGGCTGATGGGCGGGTCAGGGAATTAGAGAGTTTGAGAAGAGAGGAAGGTAGAAAGGAGAGAATGCAAACACGATGGGAGGAGGGGAAAAGAGACTGGGATGGATGGAAGGAGATTAGAGATAAGGACTGGGAGGATGAAAAGAGGGAGGGAATAGAGGTGAAGGTGGGAAATCCAATGTTAGGGGATGAAAAGATAAAAGTGGTATGGGTGACTAAGGAAGACAGTGGAATGGAGAAGGGGATTCAGAAGATGTTTAGGGATAGGTACCCGATGCTAGTTGAAAAAGGAGAGGAAATGTAGTGGGTTAAGGAGGTACGCACTACGGAAAGAAAAGGTACAAGGGTGAACGCGGAGGAGTTGATCTGTCGGATGGAGGGTGATTGTAGGGACGAGAAGAAGGTGTTTGATATGATGAGTCGACTGTTTGAGGAAGTGGGGAGCAAGGTTGGGCTACACAGGCTCGAGCATGTGGAGATGGAGGTGCTGAGGAAGATGATCGCGTGCTTGAGAGCAGATGGGACGAAGGTGGCAATTTATACAGATAGGGAAAAGGAAAAGGAGGTCAGGAATGAGGCGTCAATCCTAAAGGATATTGGAGAAGTCAATCAGGAGGGGATAGAAAGGATTAAGAAGGGTTTGAGAGAGATAGTGAGAGAGATAGAAGGAAAGTGGGTGGATAGACTTAGAGTCTCAAGGAACAGGGAGGTGGTAATAGAGGCAAAGAAAGGGGTTGAGGTCAGGGGAATTCTGAGGGATGTGGAAAGGGTAACAGGAGCTAGAGCGGTGGAAGCGGGAAGGACAACAAAAACCATTAAGATGGTGGGGATAGATCCGTTGAGTGAAGATGAAATGGTGAGGAAGAAAATAGACGAATTGATTGGGAAGGGACAAGGGTGATGAAAGTGGTGAGAGAGAGGAACGGCATGAAAATGGAGGTGGTGAGGATGGAATGCGGGGCACATGGCCAGAGACTGTCGGCAAGCCTTCCTTTGTAGGGTATGCGGGAAAGAGGACACAAGCCAGGGGAGGCAGATTGTAGTAGGGGACGGAAGGGAGTTGATGTAGACGGAGATGGAAAAATGGGAGAGAGGGGACGAGTCTGAGCAAGTAGGAGGAAGGAGAAAGCAGACAGCGGGAAGAAAAAATGTAGAGGATAGATGGAGGGTGTTACAGATGAATCTAGTGGAGAGCATGATTGTGAAAGAGAAGGCATGTGAGAGGTAGGAGTGATAGAAGGGAGTAGATGACGGATAATGTGTGAGGGACCGCCCCCCGCCTTGAAGTATGCTAGGGTAGTGATTCCGAGGCGGGAGTAACGGCGAGCTTGAGGTGGGTTTGGTTGGTAGGCATTCCCTTGGGGATGAGCCCAACACTGTCTGGGTACTGGTTAGGACCCATTCGAACATGAGTTTCCCATCTCAGCCCGAAAAAAAAACTGAAGCCTACGCACGGATATCCTAAAATCCCTCCAGATAATAGGACTAAAGGGACTAGTCACAGAGGAGAGTTTCCTCAGGAAATGAGTAGAAAAATGGGGACACACTAGATCTTTCCAGCATCAGAGAATGTCTCTTCATATACATACTAATTAAGTTTGAATAATTGGGAAGATTATTCTGAGTGGATCAAAATGTTAAGAGCGTTGTGTTGTGGTTTAGATGGCTTTGACGAAGATTTAAAAATAATTATTGAAAACAAAGCAGAAAAATGTAGGGTAAAAGAAATCAGTATTGTTAGTTGCAATAAAAACCTGCATACCAGTAAATGCCTTTTACCCAGAGAACACCTCATGCTTCAAAATGACTACAAAATGATTCAAAAATTTTAACCTAACCAAAAAGTTGTGTTTTGTGTGTGAAAATATAAATATTGGTTACTGTTTACTGAGATCCAGTTTTGTTCACCTAAAACTTTGCAAATATAACAAAGTAAACAATTTAATGATATAATTTTGATTTTCAACTCATTGAGAAGGATTGGAAAATTAATCTGATATAGGGGAAGGCAAAAGCCAGAGAGGTTAGATGGATTTGAAGAGAATTTGATGGAAGAGGTACAGAAAACTGGGCAGAAAATGCTGAGGAAAAGAAATCTTTGGCGAATTGGCGAAACCTTAAAAGTGCGCACACAGTTCAATAGTTTATTCCTCGAGAACACACTTTATGCTTCCCAATGCATTAGAAGGCAAAAAGTATGTTCATTAAACCCTTAATCTTTTTCTAGCTAGGAGTTGATCTGAGTAATGGGTTCTCATTAGACTCTAAATCAGATCTTTCTCTTTGAAAATAACTCACATTGGTTTTTGGGATATTTTTTAAAGTATAATTGACCATTAGATTAAATATATATAAAAATTTTTTCAATAGATTCTGTAATTTGTTTGTTACATACTAATCTTCTCTCTATGATGATATTCATATTTATCCATAACATCAACAAGCTGATACCATATGTTCCATTTGTTTATTTTAAATTTTCTGAACTTTTGTTGTAGTTGTTTTAGAATTAGATTTAGTACTGGGTTCTCATTAAACCCTTAATCTTTTTCTTATTAGTAGTAGATTTGAGTTATGGGTTCTCATTAGACTCTAAATCAGATCTTTCTAATTAAAATTACTCACATTGGTTTTTTGAGATATTACTTGGTATATTTTTGACTATTTTTTCTGTGTATTTGAATAGTTTTAATAACTTCTATAATTTGTTTTTACATACTTCATTATTTGATTGGTTATTGTATTTAGAGTTTCCTTTGACTATTAATTGATTTTCTAGTTTGAATTTGATTTGGAAAGGGGTTCTCATTAGACCCTTAATCTTATTCGTTTTTGGAATTAGATTTGAATATTGAGTTCTCATTAGACTTTAATCAAATTTATTTTCCCTTATTAGATTATTTTGTTATTGGTAACTACTAGACTACAATGTTTATTTAGTTATGTTGTTTGGAATCATTCTCAGATAATTTATTTCATTATTATTTGCATTAATATTTTAATTGTTTGAATTAATTTGTTTATTTTTGGATCTCTTTTGACATATATGTGAATTTTCTATTTTGAATTAGATTTAGTAATGGGTTCTCATTAGACCCTTAATCTTTTTCAGTATTTTATAACTTGATAGGTTCTCATTAGACCTTAATATCAAATTATTATTTTTATATTTTATTTAGAAAGTTTACATATCTGTTTTTGGACATTTCAAATAGATTTCTATAATGTCAATTTTAAATTCCTGTTAATATGATTGAGTTCTATGTTCACTGTCATTTGTCATATGCTAATTTTTCAAAATTGAAGTAGTGTCACTTCAACATCCGTTAGACGAACACGTGTTGTCTAAAATGATTTTAATAAAATTTTATAATGTTTAATATCTAGATACAACAAACCCTAAACAGGGGATCATTTTAATTTCAATGTTATTTTAATTATGACGTTAATGTGTTGTCAAAGTTTCTTGTACAAATTACCTGACGAGTAAGTAATTCTTTATCTACTTCTTTTATATTTTCCAACTTTTTTACTTACTTGCAGGTAAGCACTGAAGATGGCTTAATAGCCGAAAGCGCTCTGCGATTTAATAAATTAATATTTACACAGAATACAAATATGTTTTCTTGACTTTCTAGTCTTGTGTACTCAGCTATAAAATATTCACCAAAAAGTATGTTTACATTTGAGGCATCTCAATTGGGAAAATCCCCTTAGTTCTATTTTGTATGAGAAAACATACAATTTGCAAACAAAAAGTTTTATTCATCTAAAACTAACAATATTTCAATACTTACTGGTACAATTTTGATTCTCGTCGCTGTTATCCAAACAATCATCGTCTCCATCACATACCCATGATTTCGGAATACACCTTTGATTGCTGCAAGTGAAATCCCAAGCGTTCGGACACGCTTGAACGGGTGGTTCATGATTGGGATCAGATTGACAAGTTTTTTGATCGCCAGCCAATCTTTCACCGTACGGACAACCACATTTAGCCACTAGTTGATTATTATTCTCCCTAGCTAAAGCAAAGCACAATTTCTGACATCCCCCGTTATTATTCCAGCAAGGGTGCGAATCAAGAATATATTGTTCCTTTTCGCTGTAAATTTTAACGCCATACAATCTATTAGTTTGAGGTTCTTTCACTAGGATCTCTTCATTAGCTCCTGTTAGTTTATGTAGTTTCAATATGGCGTCCAATCTCCAGTCCGTTATGTACATGTACATATTGTAGATAACTATACTGAAAGGATGTCTTATCAACCTCGAATTGACAGTTTTAACGTCACTACCGTCTAAATTCGCATGTTGCACGTGGTCTAGAAGAGCGTCGCACCAATACAACCGATCGCTGTCGAAATCTATCGAAAGCCCGTTCGGCCAACCGAGAGTTAGATTTTTAAACACCATCACACCAGTTCCGTCCGTTAAAACTCTTGAAATATTAGCCGGCCGATCCCATTCGGAGTAAAACACAAAGCCTCTGTTGGGATGTACTACAATAGCTCTTGGTCTTTTCAAGTCTTTTAATAAGGTTCTACGATAAGTAACGTTTCGAGTAGATAGTACGTTTAAAGTCCCTTTGCGACTGTCGATGTAATACAAGTTTTTAGCGGCCCAATCCACTGCTAAACCTTCCACTCCCTCGTTCTGAGACGCTAGCACTATTTCCTTATCAGTCCCGTTTCTGTGTACTCGATAAATAACGTCTTGAAGCACGTCTGAGTAGTAAATAAAATTGTCTTTAGCGTCGTAATCTAGACCGACGAATCTAGCGCGACGTGAAACTACCGGTAGAATAGCATCGCTGAAACCTTCTATAACCGGATCAATAACTTTACCTTTTATGAATCTTTGTTGGGAGTACATTAAGAAATCTTCAACTATATTACAATTATGCTCATCCGAAGCTAGTTTCCAGCCGATATTACAAGCGCATCTGAAACCTAATTCGTTGTCCGTTTTCGTAACGACGCACATATGTTGACAACCACCGTTATTATGTCCACAAGGGTTTTCTATATGCGTTTGCACTCGTTCGTGAACCGCCTTTATAGCTTTGAGATCTCTTATGTCCTTCATTCGGTATACTGATTGTATGCTACCGGTTTCGTACTTATCAACTGACATTACACCTTGTTTGGTACCGTCTGTCCAATAGACTCTGCTTTCGAATAAAGTTAAGCGCGCAGGACTTGGTACTTGTTGTCCGCGTACCACTAAAAATCTTTTTCCACCATCATAATCGACCGTTTCGATGTAATCCAGCAAAGAATCACACCAGTACACTCTTTTAGCGATAATGTCCAAGGCGATACCTGAAGCTTTATAAGCAGCTTCCGATACTATAGAAACCGCTTTCGTACCATCCATGTTGGTTCTTAATACTTGTGAACTGTCAGCTACAAACATCAAACCTTCGGTGGGGTCCAAGGCTATGTCAGCAGGGTTGGTTAAGTTGGATCCCAAAACCACAGCGTGCCATCTTCCATGTAGCTCAAAGATGTCTACTTTTTGTCCTACCGAATCAGCTACGTATAATTTGTTGCCTATCCAGTCTACAGCTATTGCTATCGGTAGCCACGATCCTGGTAGTGTTAGGTCGATGTCCGGAGCTGAAAAGCCTGGAGTACTCACTATTTGTTGGGAATGTACCTTTTTAGTTTTTGTATCAGACCAATAAAGCATGTTTTTGTTATAGTGAAAGTCCAAGCCGCTAGCTCCAGTGGTGTTAACGACAACTTTAAGGTTACTTCCAGTTTTAGTCATGCTGAATACAGCTTTGTCGTGGGCGAAGTATAAAAGTAAAGATGATGAGTTTGCGGCTTCGCATCTGTTTTTGTCTTTGATTGAATATCCGGGTGCACATGAACAGCTGTAACCTGAGAGAAGAAAAAAGTTGTTTAAAATAAAATCGAAATGGATATTTTGAGATGATAAATTCACCTCCGTCAGAGTTGGAGCAGAACTGGTCGCAATAGCCCCATTCTAAACATTCGTTTCTGTCAGTACATGTTCTATTGTCAACTGATAGTTTTTTACCATCCGGGCAGTAGCACGAACCTCCTGTCAGAGACGCTTGACATTTGTATTCGCAGCTGAGGATTGGACAAGATAATTTTGCTAAAACAAAAATGAAATTTATAAGCGAATTCGAACACTAACTGGGATAGTGAGATCCAAATAAAATACATCTAAATCCCGTTTGTAATTGAGAATGATTTATTAGTTTTAGTCAATTTTTTAGGGTCCTAAATAATTGATAAATCCATACACATTTTGTATCAATTTTTTTGTCAATTTTTAAATCATCACCATTTTAATTGACGTGATATATTTATAGAACCGGTCCTATTTTCTTTCAATTAATTCACAGCTTAGGGCAAAAATACAGGGTAATATTTACTTTAACGTTGTTTATTTTGCAGTTCCAAATAGATTGGTATCACTGATTTTGCAGCATAGTCTCTAGTATCTATTCATTTATTTATTACAACACCATATTTTGAGATCGAAATAAATTGATCCATATTGCATGTAAAAATGTCGTGGTCACATTATCAATTAGTCTCATCGATAGAACTTTTTAATAGAAAGTCCTTACCTCTATAAAGTCAAAAATGCACAATATAAAAATAAGCATATACGTGCTTCTGCTTATAGTCCAGTCGGGTTAACATTAAAGGTGGATGTAGGCGAGATTTTTGATGAAAAATGGGCCTGTTCGCAATGTTTTCGAATTTTACTTGAAAAGTATTAAGTTTATCGTGCATATTTATGGAAACAAAGTTATAGAGCGTGAAATTTGCTATAAAATTCCGTGGTCCAGAATGTGAGAATTCCCATCTCTGCAGCCACAGCGGATGAATAAGTAAAAAAAAATTGAAAAAACAGCTGTTTTTCAGACGCAAAATACTAATGCAATTTATGAAGCAATGTAAATCATTATTTGTCTTATAATACATTATTTTTTCTCTAACTGAAAGCAACAAGCGCGGTTCCGATATCTTATTTAGTTGCTGAGTAATCTAATTGTTAATAAACATTGAGTGAAAGAAATAGACATTATTAGAATA
>CAJUYH010001566.1:0-40443 GCA_910591685.1 Galerucella tenella
TTGCGGAATGCATGTTTTATTTTTTTTCAAAGTACCGACGATAGTTAGCTTCCATGACAAAAGACTCTCTGCCAACGGTAAGGTCGTGAAAAATCTGTTCATGCTTATGTTTCGGCCAGATCCTTTATAATCGGTGACCAGTTCTTTCACAACTCGTTCTCCTGGATTGACTTCTCGAGTATTACCTCGTTTACCGGTATACAAAATTCATTTGAGAGGATAGGCATTACTTGCGTCGCACAACCAAAATACTTTTAGACCATATTTAGCAGGTTTCGATGGCATATACTGGGTAAACTTCGTTTTTCCTCGAAAAGGAAAAAGCTGTTCGTCGATTGTCAAGTGCTCTGTTGGTCGATACAACGCCGCTAGGTTTGCATTCAGCATGTTCCAAATATCAGAAATAGAAGCAGCTTTGTCATTAACTGCTCTTTCCTCGCGTGTAGAGTGGTTGTCAAAACGTATAAAACGAGCGTTATCATTGGGGAACCCATCCTCGTTTTCACTGTCCGAAGGGCTATCACTTTGGTCATGTTCTTCGCCAAGTAATCTCTTCAAGTACTCATTTCTTTCAGCCAAATTCAATCTAAAAAATAATGAATAAATTCATGCATTACAATAATATTACACTCATGATAATATTAAATATATAATACAAATATTGTATTCATTGTATTCACCTCAAAAACTCAGCTCTCAACAATTCCTCCATCTTTCTGCTTACTGCTGCTGTTTTTCACAAATATAATGCACAAGTTCTATGCACACTTCACTAAATAATAATTAAGTGAGTCAAAAACTGATAACAGGGGATATAACACGCATACTTGTATCGATCTATCCAAACTTTCTCTGCAGTGACTGCACGTCTTGCTTCTTCGCACGAACGGTAACAACTAACATCTACGGCTTCACAGTTCCAAATTCGTAGACAGGTGCGTACACGTGTTTTAATAGTGTTCTCGAATATTCTTCAGGTACAGAGAACAAAAACATCGACCATTTTGCTTTCCTTTGGTGTGCAGCACACTTGGCCTTCCCATAAACGTGAAATATACGGTGCAGCTGCACACGTTTTATACCTGCTTTAAGACTCCCAAGGTCAATATACATAATTTAATTCTTATATTTAAGTAGAAATACCTTTCTAAAATATGAATAATTAAATATTGATCGAAACAATATAATTATTTACAGTTACAACGGACTTTTACCAAGAATTTCATAGGCGGGGTACCCGGGTACCCGGGTGGCAGACGCTGTGAGTTTTTTCGGGTGGCCACACAAGGGTTAATAAATATATAGTTACGAATTATCGCAATGTCAGTGTTGAAAATAAAATGATACTAAAAATCGTTTTTATTTAGCTATTATAGTGTAATTTGAACAATTATAATAGTCTTAAAATTAATATCAAAATAATCAATACCAACCATATATTAAATCTACATCAAGGGTTATTCTACACTGGATACTTTTCCAATGCACAACTGAAGATTTGAATTAGCAGTGAAATCCCAACAGCAGTATTGATCAATACTCTCAAAACGGCCGTTTAATTAACAACTTTTGGCTAATAAATGCAAATTTAGCGGTGTATGATGTAGAGTTTGATAAACATTTGATTTTCAACCAACACCTGACACCCAACACTCTATTCACCTATTTCCTTGTCTGAAGCGAACTAAATATCAATAAAATCTACTACCGCATAAAAATCTAATACTATATTTAATTTTTAGAGAGAAATATGAGAACAAGGTGTATATTTAACAACAGCGTATGAAATAAGTACCTACTTGAAAATTCTCTTGACTAAAGTCTGGGATGATGGCGCCATGGATTTTATATATATATACAAACGAAAATACATTTGTGCAATAAATGAGTTTTTCTTCCCAAGATTGAGTTATCTATATCTGTGTACATAACCTTAAAGTTGAATGTCGTCTATGGATTCAACTAGAATTATCACACAGACGAATATTTGTGTATTCTGTAAAATACATATTTCATGATGACAAAAATCCGACTCTTCATCGTATCTATTTTCTTCTTTTCTTCTTCATTTCAACCGTGTAAATATATTTTATCTGTTTCAATGCCAGTAAATAAATATCAATCTTCCTTTGTCACCAATAATTCTATTCATCATATATATTTTCCAGTGATTATATATCGTTTTTAGTTCGTTATATCATGTAAAATTCGTTGTTCTAATATTGTTTAGTGCTGCATTCTCATCTTAACATATACATGAACGCTTACATACATATATTTATATATATTCCTGCAGTAAAATATGTATATACATTTGGCAACCTCCGAGGACACACGTCTTATTTTTATCTTTTCTTCGTGCTATTCACAAATAAAATAAACTTTTCTTTCTTTCTCTCATCTTCTCTTTCTATTTTAATATATATATATATATATGTGTGTGATATGAACAAAAATATGCACTAATAAGTATATACAATACGAGTTTAGCACAACAACAAATGAAAATGTGTCCATTGTTATATCTGTTGCCATACTATCCTTGAAAAATTCCAATGTATGGTTGTCAGTATGCAAGAGTATTATGTATTATAGTTATCTATATATATATGTATTGTCGAGCATTAATATTTAATGCAATTATTGCACTATGATTGTGAAAATATGCATATGTTCAATGTCTTTTTATTACCTTGATCATCATTTAAAAAAAAATCAATAGCACTATTGAATATTTATATCAACATTAGATATTAATATTTATAAAATTATAATCAGTGCTATACCAGACGTATTAGTAGGAAGAAAACATATTCGATAAATATATATATATATATGTATTCATATATGAGAAAATATGTTGATGTAGACGTGAACATATTGTTATATCCATAAATTATATATAGATCTCCAATGATTTGCACAATCATCATCAACTGGATTGTTAAAGTTCTATTTGTAGAAGTTGCAGCGTATTGAAGTGACAGAGAAAAATTATGAGAGGTAAAGTGAGGTGAATTTTGCCTCGGAAATATTGATTCCATACACGGAAGGGGGTTTAATAAATAGGCCGCACCCTCTGTGCAATTTTATGTTACAACTACTATTATGTGATACTACATATATATATACACCGAGAATATATCCATATATATATATATATATATATATATATATATATATCGTCGGTGTGGCAGAAGACTGTCACAACTCAAAATTGCGAAATCTTCAGGTGAAGCATTCAAAGATTTTACTTGCCGGGTAAAAATATTTTTCATGTATTTTTGGGTGTTCTAAATCCTACGCCCAGAATGAACCCACAGCATGCTGTGATTATATGAATACGAAAGACGCATTAATTTCATTGCACGTCCCGAAAGAGTCACGAATATAGGCCACAAAAAGTTATAAATGTTATAGCAGTTCCAGAGAAGGGTCGTTTTTTCTTTGTGCCTCGAAAAAAATAACGCATTTTACTACAGGCTGAAAACGTACCGAGCTGGGCAGTTGGGCATTTCTTGGCGGTTATTGAAAATATAAATTGACCAACCAGTGGGTCTTAAATTCGAATTTGAGTTGCATGGCTCACCAACGAGATTGGTTATTGGTAAGCTAGCAAAAGACATGGAACCCATAGTGGGCATGCAAAAAACTATTCTATCCATCAGCCGATTACTGCATATAACTCATTTCTAATTATTGGACAATTTCATTTAAATATTAGTAATCATTTATTTTCATATGTAACATTATTAATATCGAACTCAAATTCAGGAAAATATATATATTAATGTTGAAGTGATTTTGAAAAAATCTGCCGATGGTGAGACTCAAATCTGGGACCCCGGTACTGTGAGAATCCAACGCTGCCGACTCTACCACATGAAATTTACAAATTAAATTTCGAATTATCAATATGTGTTACATCTTAAAATATGCAATTGCGGACTGATGTAGCAGGTTAAAAAATACTCGGCAACTTGATTCCGTACAGTCATTTTTTCAAATGTGTTATAGTCATGAACACAGCAATCCAAATGGCTGTGAAGCAGCAGAATATTTGGCCATTATTGAACAAGGGGTTTGCTGACGGTTAATTATGGTAATGATGCAATTGTAGCTAATAATGACGATTATGATGTGATGATGTGATGATATGATACTAATTTCACATTTACATTATTTTGAATTAAATAGAAGATGACAATTAGTGTGTATTGATGGGATCACATCGATATGCTTTACTGTACACGCTGATCGATCCATCTATATAGCAAAACTAGTTAATGATGAACACAATATTTCATCTCATTGACTGCTGACGTTCGATTATCAATTATATAGTGTAGAAGTATGTGGATTTATTTATATATATATATATGTATTGATTTATTTCATTGAGAAAAATCACGTTTGAACGATCTTCCCATTCTACATGTGAAACTACATATTTATATAATAAATGTTTACATAGATGAATTAAACAGAATTTGAAGTTTTTCCATATGTATACCCATATACTAATTTTTTTGCAATGTAGGTGTGTGTGCTACCGGTCGACAGTTCGGAAATCTTTTCGGTAAGAAAACTGTAACAGTTTAAATGTACACATTTGCTCGGTGTGCTCTAAGTCCGTTCTGGGCCTGCAATAAAATGAATGAATGGTTTTGGGGTGCAACTCGGTCCACTCAGAGTTCATCTTGGCATGTCATAAAGCTTCCACGTTGCCTTCACGTGCTCTGAGAGTAATCTCACTCTGTATTGGTGATTGAGTGTGCTGTGAGCGTGCTCTGGGCCCAAAAATTTTTATCCGTGTTAATAAAGGTATTCCGATCTCAGTGTTATGAAATATTAGAAACCAAAATCGTTACAGGTGATTTGGCGACAATGTAAACGACGTAGGAAATCTAAACTTTTGTACTCGTGTAAAAGAAAAATTTTCAAAACTCAGTTTTTTTTGTGAATTATTTATTGTAGGTTGTCGCCTTGAATGCATAGACGGAAAAATTTATCTGTCTACTTTGAAAATTGCACTTGTGAGCGGAGCGTCGCAGAAAATTTATAAATGCTTGACTTGAAACATCACACGGGTATCAAGTCTATGTTTTTCTATTCTATGAATCATGACAAAAATGATATTTTAAAAGCTTCGATTTTTTTCAAGTTTCTAACATTAAATTTTCAAACAACAAATCATATTAATATCCGTCTTCATGTCAGGTTTTACAATTTTTGTTTTGTTGAATATTCATATGATGAGGACCGATAAAATCCATCTCTATCGTATGTAATACATATGAAAATAATTCGGAAAAAACGACTTTAAACCCGAGTAAGTGGCTACGTCCAGACTTCCTTGTAAATAGAGACTGTTTTAATTGATTTTCAAATTCAAAAATAAATTCTATTTCTTACACTTTGAATATACTAAATAAAGTGAGAAAAGCGAATAAAAAATTATGTTCAAGAATGATAATGATAACAACAACAATAATAATAATAAATATATTGCACACATGTTTTTGATGCCTGTATACAAATAGGTGACGTCAGAAGTGGTTTGTATGCAATGTGCGCAGGCGGACATAGCTGAACGTAGTTGGAAATATGAATGTAGTTTCACCGCCATTCTATTCTCAAAAATTCAAGGCTCTGCTGTGTGTCAATGTGAAATACAGCCATTGTCTACCAGCCATTCAAGATGAATCTAGGGTAACGCCTACTATATAATTTAATACAAAATATATATTTAGTTATAGACACATAGATATATACGTTTTATTCATATAGAAGGAGAGCATTTGCCAATCAGATTCGAGTGGGTGCTGCGCTGCTGGGAGACTGCAGGATCCCCTTTGATTTTGCGCACAGCATCCCTTATACAGAATGTACTACCCCATGTGTAAATAAAAATGGTGGACATAAAATGGTGGGTATTTTTGCATGAATATTAATACTTTTTATTTATGTATTGCGTTATTATTTTTTTCTCGAAGTTTTATATGTAGATGTACTATATAAATTTATGTCGGTTTTCATTTTGTATTTATTGCAATGGTGATATTGGCCGTAAATATTGAAATCCTTATTTATCTGAAGTAAATGCTCTTTAAATCGCCGCTCAATCTGCGATTGAATATTTTATTAAATAATTGTGGATGAAGAATATTTCATGATAAAAATAATATACCTCACTATGTGAGGTATATTTCATATGTTAATGAATCAGTTGGAGTCTATTCAAATTTTACAACAGATATATTAACAGTGAAAAAAAACCACCCAAAACCAGCGAAATATCGTGAGTATTTCATACGAGACCAATTCGCCAATTTCTGATTTTACCAAAAATATTTAATAGTTATTGAGCGAATTTCAATTGCTTCAATTTATTTTCCTTGTCAATTAAACATATATTATATTGAATTGCGACAATATTATAATTATATCCAGGTGTAATTTCATCAAAATGGCATTTCGAATAATTGTACAGGCGCGTGAACTCATTAAACTCACTAATATAATTGTATTAAACATTAAATTTATAACAAAGTAATATAATGTTCCTTTAAAGAAAAGTTGTGTATTAAAAGTGTATAAATATATATTGACTTGGAGAACTTTCATTTGCTCTCAATAATTTAAGTGGATTATAACCCCCTGTGATGATGTCATCCCGCATCAATAGTTCGCATACATATATTTATATAAGTACATGTATACATGTGTCCATACATACAGATGTAGATATGCCACGTGAATACGCGAGACACGGACTAATATGGCGATACTGGTCTCACACCGCAAGTTGTCCAGCACCATCACCGCACTAATACCATCACGATATTACATGTTGGTGCACTGCATTCGTCTTTCCTTAGGTGGCTTCATCACGAGTCGACTTCTCAAAGTAGTATATATATATATATATATTATTATTATTTATATTTACTTACACTCTGCAAAATGCCACTGCTGTAATGATAATTTTCTGTAAATTGTCTAAAAAATTTACTATTTGTGCAGGCATCAACAGAAGGAAAAAATAATAATAAATATGCATCTAATTCTTTTAATTCATTAAACATTATTTTCTGAAAGTACTTTTTACCCAATCTTATACTTCCTTGAGAAAAGAGAATACATTCGTGTCGAATAAATTGTTGTTTATAAAATATTTGTTCAAAATATTGATTTTAATATTGTGGTTCGATATTCATTTTCGTTTATGTTTTATTCTATTGATTAATTATGTTTTTTATTCAGTAAGAAGTTGGAGAAAAATTATAATAAATCAATAATAAGTAAAAAAAAACTTTATACCTGTAATTTCCATTTTTTTATATGATTTTCAATTAATATTATTCATTATATAATTTATTCAATTTTTTCTAATAGAAAAGCGACAAATTATTCACACACTGTATGTTTGTAAATTGTTATTGCAGTAAAAACGTCATCAGTTGACCGTGACGTTATAATCTCTCAACTTCACATTCATTTTCGTTTAATATTATCGTTGACCAATGTAGGTGAATGATTAATAGATTACACACACATATATATATATATATGTTACACAAAATTATAATGAGTTATTCTTATTTGAATTGTGAAATAATATATTACTGAAATGTCTCTGTTATATTTCAAATTCTTTCGTTAATATATATAATATGACAGAAAAACAGTTGAAGTGTTTAAGTGATTTTTTTTTTCATGAATACAAAAATAACGTCAAGTATAGCCATGTAACTTTCTTTATTTAATCTCAGCGTTACAATTAGTACACGAACAAAGCTGGATAACTATTAGGTTGTTAATCATGACGTTCATACACAAAACCATAAAATATTAATTTTTTTTATACTTACGAGCTATATAAAACGTAAATTTATTTATTTAGCAAGTTACCGATTCAGTTAAGGAAAATCAACTTTTTTATCATTTGATATGTATATTATTTTTTTTTTTGTTATTGGCAAAGAGAATTTTCACTTTGCAATCATAGTACTTTGGAAATTCATTCCCTTTACAATACTCTCTCATGAATTACATCATATATCCTGACTGTAACATTAAAAGAAATTAATATTAATTTCATCAATTAATTACAAAAATTATTATGACTGAATTAAATTTTGCCTTTTGAATGATATAATTGGGGAGTGTTGGTAGAATTTCGTTATTTGTGCTTAAACAAAATGGAATGGGAATAACTATTGTAATTGACTTCGAAATAAAGATGCCAAATGGAAAGGTTAAAATTCAAAGCCATGTGATGTATTTGATGATGAAATAGACTGACAAGCGTCAGCATAAACACGCTACATTGGATGAAAAATAGATGTAAGTATTGTGAACACCGGATATTACAGAAAAATGATTTATTAATTAAAAAATTATAATACCTCCACGATTGGATAAAATCACTGAATTTTATTCAATAATTTCTGGAGGAAATCTGTGATTGATCTGAGGCATGTCAGGAGAGTTTATAATACCGGATATGGTATCATAATTAATGAAGAATAAAAAAGGACTTGGAATTGTCTGGATAATTCACAACAATATGAATATACGAAACCAGTACTTTCTCATCACAACATGATAAAATAGACAGTTCGATTAAGTTCAATTCACCAACAAATTCTGGATAAATAACTGTCATTATGGCGCATGTAGCAGCCGAAAAGACAGATATACAGAATCGTTGCCAAATAGCTTTGGTAAAAGCAGGTATAACACAAATGTACCTGGAATCGCAACATATCTACACATTCAAAATAAATTATGAAAAATTGACACGGACGAATTTTTGTAAGAAATAAATTGCCGATTGTTACAAAAATATTTGCATTCACGAGATAAAAAATAATATATGTGTTGGCAATCATGCTCTCATCAGAAAGTCATGAAAAATACAAATATGAAAAATGTAATGTTCATAATGAAGCAGGTTTCATCAACAAACCGACTAAAAAGTCCATTGAGTTGATAATAACGAATTGAATATTAAGCTAGCTCCATAATTTGTAGTGTAATTGTATTTTCTGAGATTTTATTAAAACATTTGCAGCATTGATCAAAGTACTCAGGATAAGGGATAGAGAACAAGGTAGTATCATAAATAGTGTGGAGTTTGGTTTGTAGGGTACTAATCCGACAACAATACTACGTGGCTACCCCTACCATTTCAGGTAGAATGAATGCAGTATCTCCATCATTTTACAAAATAATACATAACGATATTTTTCCGCAATATCAATTGTTATATTTTTCATGCTATCGTGAAACCTGTTATGAAGACAAACAAATAACGTGAAGGCAAAATATGTTCCGCTTCAAACAGTAATGATATAAATGCTGTACAATGATAAATGAGACGATACGAAATTTATGAAAAAAGAAGACTCACTTATTTGTTGAAGTATTTCTAAAACCACGACTATTAATGCTTAAATGAAGAAATTATAAGAATCTTAACGTAAACGGTCGTCAATCATTAGTTAGGACAATCGAGTAGTAGATATGTGAGTTGCAAAAAATGTTGGAAGATAATATCCATACATTCCTCAAAATAGTATTTTGAGACTTTATAATTTAAAAAAAAATCAACTTATTTTTTTTTTTTCAATAACTATCAATATTACTCGGCTGGATAAATAATTAAAAGTCTTAGTATAAATAGTTCCAATTATTCAAATCAATAGCATGTGTATGCGCATGTATAGAGTATCTGTGCAAATTCAAAAATTCAATCTCATGCATGCATTGATGTTCACAGGAAATTTTTATATCTAGTTCTTTCAATACACGGCAGCATTACATTCATCATACGCTCCTATTCACAAATGACTTTGGTCAAAAATGACTTAGAATAAATTCCTAGCACCATCTTGCGCCCATAAATGACCGTTCGGCTCATGGTAACATTGAATTTTCAAATATTTACCACAGAGAGGTATACGATCCCAACTTTTAACTACATCCCCACTACTTTTCGGCCCGCTGAAATAATGCACGGTGATAGGCTATCTTTATTAATTAATAACTTAAAAACAATGGCATTTACGGAAAAACTGTAAAGGACTTTTCGACGCAGAATCGTCTCAACTACGATTGGTTTTGCTCTGAACTAGTGATTGTGACATGTAGTGTATAATAACGTATTCTCGAGTTGAAATTTATATGAAAAACTCATTTTTTCAAAAAATAAAAATTTTATAAAAAACAACTCTTCACAGAAGAAAACAGGGATTTTTGACAAACTTCACTTCCAAACCAATGAAAATTCGTTTAATATTAGCTTGTCAAATATCTCCCTTCCGCTTTTTTGCTCTTTATTCAATGCTTTATAAAAAGTGTTACAGTGATCGGATTTAGTTCAAATATGCGACGTTTTGTTTGATAATCTGTTTCCATCTAGACGGCAACTTCATAATACCTCCCCCGTAGAAGTCCCCCTCCTTATTTGCGAAGAACTCGGACAGCCACTTTTCACAAGCCTCTTTTGAGTTCAACTTTACACCACCAAGGGCGTTCGCGATGGACAGGAACAGGCGGGAATCACTTGGCGCTATGTCCGGGCTATATGGTGGATGCGATAAAACCTCCCATCCGAGCTCCCGTAGCTTCTGACGAGTCATCAACGAAGTGTGTGGTCTGGCGTTGTCCTGGTGGAACACTACACCCTTCCTGTTGGCCAATTCTGGACGCTTCTGGTCGATCGCCTGCTTCAAGCGGTCCAGTTGTTCGCAGTAGATGGTAGAATTAAGCGTCCGGCCATATGGGAGCAGCTCATAGTGGATGATTCCCTTCCAATCCCACCAAACACAAAGTAAAACCTTCCTGGCCGTCAATCCCGGCTTGGCCACTGTTTGGGACGATTCACCAGATTTCGACCACGACCGTTTTCGCTTGATATTGTCGTATGTGATCCATTTTTCGTCGCCAGTCACCATCCGCTTCAAGAATGGGTCGAGTTCGTTCTGTTTCAGCTGTATGTATATTCACTGAGAATCTTCATACATACTGTCCATCACTTGAAAAACGTTAACGGATGTACATTACATCAATATGCATGGCACTATGTGGGTATTTAAATATTAAAAATAGGAGACAGCCGGTCGAGCAAACGCCGCACGATGAATATACATATATAATAAATATTATATGTCCACGTATGATGATAATAACTTTTTTTACCGACATTCTTGCAAATCGCTTCAACTATACGAATGAAAAAAAAAAACATTACTCCGTGAATGAAATGAATGCTTAAAAAATTATTTTATTCCATTTTTGCATGCCAAAATCTCATTATAATTCCTTTCAATTTTATTCTTTGGCCACTTTCATCATTAATATGTAAAAAAAAAGGACAAAAAATCTTTATCCTATTTCTTAACTTTGATAATTAGATTTAAGTATATGTACGAGTATCTCGTATACATAAACACATATAAATTATGTAGTTGATGAGATTGGAAAAATTCTTATGACCCTTCCACACTTCTTATCGCAAATTTCTCCATTCGGTCTTTTTTTTTTTCAGCAGTATCCATATAATATTTAGAATAAATCAGAAATAAGAATGTAAATATTAATAGATATAAAATATATGTCTCTATATATATATATTTAGTAATTTATCTTAGTTATCCAACATATTTTTTATACTCATACAATATATATATATATATGTATGTACGTTTATCTTACAACAAGGACAGAACTCACATATATATTTTATGGCTATATTTTTTATATATATTCAAAGATTGCGTAAGCAAATCGTTTGGTTATCAATGACAGTTACAGAGAGCTGTCACACATATATACAATTATATCAAACAGAATAAAAATTGATATATATATACATAAATGGACTGGGTGTATCGAAATTACCGCATTCCCCTTTAATGGTAAACTACTAAAGTGATTTACGGTAGAAAAATCCTCATTAATTGATCTGCCAGCAATATTCATAATATGCCGGGCTGATTATCAATTCAATAATAGGACCATGACAGCTAATGATAATGCAGATTTACATTGTTGTTTCGATATCTTGAGAAACAATATGTAAGAAAACAGTTGGTATACTTCTACATGGCATACTTTAGTTGTAGCTAAGGTTAAATAATAAAATTTCACTGTATACGATAAGCATATACTTTGACTGATTGATATTACAAATGGACTGAACAATTATTCTTCGGAAAATATTTTTTATATGTTACAAATAAATTTATTATTTTTTATTTATGTATCGAATGAAATATTACGGCGTTGCATTTCACACTTCAATGTTGTTAAAATTTCTCAACGGAAATATATATGAACAATTATTTTGTTAGTTTCGATTATAATCTCTCAACAGTGTAAACAATCAAATTGTTAATTCGCATAGAGTTTCACTGAATACTTATAATAAGAAAATTCATTGTATTATTTTTGAGAAATGAATTTACGAAGTTGTACATGTTATATATATCGATGTATGTACAAAGTAAAGACTAATTGGTTTGAGTATGAATCTACATTACTAACTTGAGGGATAATGCAGCTTCGTATTCAATTTTCAAGCGACCAAATATTTGCATTTACAAGAAATAATATTGAAAATTAAATTCTCAAAAGTGTAGCGGTCAATTGATCTGGAATTTTACATAACCCAATTGTTCGTAAGAATAAAAATGATTTATGAATCATCCACTCCTTTTCTTTAATTTATATAGTGTAATTCGAATTAAATGTCCGTCTATCATTCACGAGAGAATCAATCATATTAATACCACGGTATATCGATAGAATTCTCTTATATATATACGTGTATAAATTTATACATATTACATATTTCATTGCGTTATATCTGTTTACGCGATGGTTCTCAATGACCCGAGGAATATTTTTTGCTGGCAATATACCCTTAGACATTTGCAAATGTATATGATAACCCTTTGACATTTGTTATCACTCAACAATTTACGTACATATGTATTTTTTTATTGGTCGAAAAAACGTGCAACAAAAATTATGAGTGATCTAAATAAAGTAAGGAGGATGCATTGATTACTTATAATGGAAGCTACAGTATATATATCTATATATGTATTGTTCCTATGAATATGAAAGCGTTAGACCCGGTAGCATGACCTATAGTGAACAACATAATGGGTGTAAAAAATTTTTAAGTGATGTAAATACATTGAATTTCATCAAAAGATATGCAATGCAATGAGAATGTAATTAAATCATTATTGCGCATACGTTTAAAAGAATTTTTGTTTATATATAGACATGGATATTATTGTGCAATATATATTTCTTCATTAACACATACCACTGTATTTTACACTGACCTTTTTTTATCTTTTACACAATATACAATGAATTATTTATTACATATGATTTCACAAATACCAATAAATGTGTAGATGTGAGTGACAAACGACAAGTTTATACTTCAAGGATGTGGCGCAAAAGAAATTTAATTGTTAATAAAGATTCATGTTGATTATAGTTAATGTATACATTGCAATACAATTTTTTTTTTTTTTCATTTGTTTCTCTTGTTGAATGGTGACGAAGTTTATATAGCCACGCACTATTTTTTCTTCTCCATTATTCCTTATATACAATATCGTTATGTATATATGCGATGACGAAGCGGCACCTGATTAACCTTTGCCTTTCTTGTATTATATATGTATATTTTAGACCGGAAAACCTTCGACAGCTAACCGAATTTCTCGCTGTATGCGACATTAAGTCGACGCGTCTGCTTATTATATATCGACAGGTATTAATGCGCCAATTTGAAACAAATAAATTCGCATGTTTGTGAAATATGTATATAAATACTCATTATATAATCTTTATTGTATAAAGAAGTGAATTAATGTAAATGCACTCGAGTATGATCAATTGATTTGTGCCAAGTGATTTTTGTTCATTTATGAACGAATTATTTTAATATTATTCTTATTGTTCTTATTGGGTATTATTGTTCTGTAATTATTACTATTTATTGATATAACTGAAAAAAGAAAAATATTGACTAGTGTAACAAAAATTGTATAATTTTTTTCAAATGCTTCTGCACATTGGTAAATAATTGGATATAAAAGTATTAAAATTTTTATGACAGGGAAGGCAACATATAACAATCGACAAGGTACTACGTAAGATATGGATATGACTTACAACGTGGGCCGGAAATGATATTCATATGAGAACAAGGTGAAGTAGCCGAGTTTGTGGATTCTTAAGAAAAGTCAATATTATTTTAGCTAGAGAAATATAATTGTTCATGTGAAATTGTAATTCAGTATATTCCAGTTGATAATTTGAGGCATCCTAATGCATCAATAAACATACATTGAAGAAAAAAAATCATTGTGCTAAACAAAACAATAAGTTTATTAAAAATATTTTATATAATTATTGTATCCTAATGAGTGTTCAAGATATGAAATTTATGTAATATTAAAATGCTGATTTATATCAGAACTCATTTTAATTATAATTGTGTATATTTATTATTTATTGTTATTATATACATCAATAAATCATATTTTTGTTGCAGACCAACCTCATGTGAACCTCTCTCGCCTCACTGACGGGATCTATGCAATATATATCGCAATACAAGAATACGAGAAAAATTGGGGTTACAGAAGTTTATTACTTTACCATATTTATACCTCGGTCGAAATGGAAAATAAATGAACTATGACTTCGTTCTAAGTAACGAAGGTAATATGACACTGCATGTGGCAGTGTTGAGGCCTGCGTTTGGTTAATATACCGAGAAAACAAAGAGAATTGAGGCTGGTACGGCCGCAATAAGTTCGTATACATTAAATTCTTGTTTAGATCTTACCCGTTAAAATTTCTATTGCCTAGAATTTTTCATTGAACTGAGGAGGACAGTACCCCCACTTGTTACCAACATCTCACAAGTGCACATGCGCGTTCGTCAGTTTATCTCTTTTTGATGGATGCGTCTATATAGCGAAGTAGAGTTTTCAATTAATTGGTACCACCGACGATAAAATATTAATGACAAGTGTGTCTATTTATTTTTCGATTTTATTATTTATTATATTTACTTGTTTAGGGATATTAACTCATTTCAAGTTTGCCGATTGAATGATTAGCCCTGTCTTTTAATTATCGTTTGGTAATATAAAATATTTGGATTGCGATTTCTCATTTTATTTTATATCTCCATATTATTTATGTAAAGAAATTGCCTGTACTTTTTACACTATTAACAACATTCTGAATCAAATTATTTGCATGTTTATTTCTCTGTTATAATTTATTATAGCTATGTCGAAGAAACAATGGAGACAGTTAGAAATTAAAACGCAGTCGTCAATTGAATCGTATGTTCTGTTATTTCAACTATTGATAGTTTATAAACGGTAGGAGGACAATTAAATACTCGGGAAGAATGGTTTGGTAATTTATCAGAGGAAAAACGTTATAGATTGTACGGAACGAAATCAATTAAAAAAAAAAAAGAATAAAGCTGCAAGCGATTGATCCAAACAAAGTACATGTAATTCTATGTGTCTTTTCCAACAACAAAGTATCAAAAAAATTGTAGTATAAATGACGGTAATTATTATACGACATCAATTTTAGATCAATGCCAACGGCTGATAATGGACTTGATAATAATTTTTACAAAGACCATTTACGGATCAGTATATGCAATAATTAATTGTGAGCACCTGAAATAAATGAAATTACGTTCATCACTATCCATTTTCTTCATCATTTATGTCTGCATCATTTCATTACATTTCACCTGTGTTCATTGTTTTCGACAGCTTCATCAGCCTGCCACGACGAAATGAATGAAATTGAAAAAATAAAAAAAATAAACAAAGCCAATTTACGTCGGGACATATATAAATTCGTATTAACTGTAGGTGCTGTCCCATTTGAAATACGATACAGTTTTTAATTAACCAATTGAAACAACAAAGAAAAACACAATTATTACTGTAAAATATTAACATAAAATAACATTTATCTACTATTTTTATGAATAAAAATAAAAAAAAATTTGAATATATCATTTTTAATTAAAAAATTATACATATATATATACGTGTGTGTGTGTGTGTGTGGGTGTATAAATAAGAGTGGTGCGGACACACGATGCACAGATGTGTATGAATGCAAAAGTCGACCGCAGTAACATAGAATGCATATATGATAATACTCTGGAGAGACCGGATCATCATTTGTCGTCTGGGTGTTTATCCAATCATTACACATGAAAATCGTCTCTTGGTGTGTACATACCTATACACTGCACATATATAATGTGGCCGCGACGCGGCTCTTAAATAATTTTATCGGCATCCATTTGTTAATCTCCATCAATTATTATTTTGAATTTATTTTTAGTTTGTTTCTAATATGTATACATACATATACATATTGAATTTAAAAGTTATTTATTATTACATCATTTCATATTGAAATTTCATAGCAATTTATATACTATGTGTTGAGGATAAATGGCGGTGCAAATAGTTAACTTTAATATGTCAAATATATTTTCATTCAAATGTGTCATGAAACAGAATGATTATATTTAATTGTTGTAATGATAACGTTTTGACTTAGCACTTTCTACTAATTTGGTGCACATTGTTAATGATGCATGAGTTAATCAATTGCAATTATTGAAGCAATATCGGCGTGTATCCGAGTCCAAAATGTGTTTCAAAAAAAATATATTATATGATTAATCTGATGAAATATGTTCTGACGGCCATTTTAGTTCCACCATGTTATTATTTCAATTAATTATTTTTTTTGATTTGATGTAAATATTATTCTCAATGTTCAATTAAAAAGTTGAGTTAGATATCAATAATAATAAACAGAAATCATTTTATACAGGTGCAAACAGTGATGAGAGGACACTAAATGTTTTTTCAACCTCCAGTGTATATTTTTTTTATTATTATTATATTATACAATTATATAATACAATTAAACATTATAACTGACATACCAAAGAATTTCATTTCTAACAAATGTTAATAAAACGTTCAACAAAATCAATTTTGTTAATTTTGTCGGTATTGCGAAATATTACGCAGCACTGTCTGATGAAATGGCTAGATATGATTTGCCTTAAATAAGAAAACAATGCGATTTGTTTATTCAAATATATGAATATATTCACACAAATATATATTAACGTACTAAATATTTCGTCTATCTCATACACATTCACGTTCCATTTATCCAGAGAAGCACATTTTCTTTCGACATATGATTGAACTGACCCAAAACCCCTTGAAACTCGTCTCATGATTTAGGTGGTGGTTCCTTTCCTGATCCAATTCTTCCTTTCTCGTATATACTCCAATAAATTGCTGGTAGAGACGAAAGCGTAAATAAAAGTGAAACTAAGACGAGTGAAGTATTTGCAGCATATCAACAATAGACGGATAATACGCCCAAATATTTATACAGATTTATATTATATTAGTCAATACAATGACTTCGCAACCCCGGACGAAAAAAAAAAAATTTGCTCGTCTAAAAATTACTCGAATTAATAAATGATTGTTATTTTTTATTTTCATGTATTTGCGAAAATACGTCAAACAATTTTATGTTTATGTATATATTTATATACATGCATTATAATGGTAGTGGAGGGTTAGACAATGTGCGGCTGCACGTGGCCAAGTTTGACCAAGTTCGTTAACCGCACACACAGGGATAAGGTCAGCTAATTTAATACGTGCCCGATTTACATCGGGTGCAGGTATGTATAACCTTCGCACTATTGCTCACATCACATATATATAAGCATACATAAAATTCACTATATTTTCTAATGAATACTTATCAATAAACAATTAATAATCAAAATTCGCACTCACTCATGTTATATAGTAATCAATTTTGATTTTTAATTGGTATATGCATTTTATGTATCTATATGCAAGTATATAAATATGAAGTTTCGTAAATCTATACGGAAATGTGTGGTGATAGGGAGTGAAAACAAATATTATTCTCAATTAATTTGTGTCAACCCTCAACCGCAAAAGAAGAATTTTTTTAATGCAGATCACAGTGAGATACGAAGGAATATTAAAGTTGGCCACAAAAATAGATCAAGTAACGCTTCATATCTATTATAACATTAAGTATAATATTTTAATATCAGCAGTCTATTATACTATACAACTTATAGAAAAGGTGAAATTATGTGATTTAGCAAACTTATTATGATATACCATTCTGAAATATCAATTACGTTTCTACTCTTCATCTTTTATCATTTTTCAAAATATTCGTGACAATGTTGAAAACTAGTACGCATGATAAAAAGAATATTACAAAGAATGGAACAATAGAAAAATGAATTATGATTATCAGTATTTTGAAATAGCAACAATTCACATGACAATGAAATGAGTTCAAATTATTTAGATATTATTTGCAATTACTTACAACTAATCTAGAATTAATCAAATTTGATGATTTCATTCGATATCCGAAGATCCAAAAATCACGCATGTGAATTTTACAAATTAATACCAAAATACTTAGTCACTTTATATACTTATGGTTAACCCCTCGTAATTAATATAAATGATGAAATTTAATGACTCCTGTACAATACATGCAGATGTGCCCATGTGTACAAGAAACATTTACTTTCTCTCTCGAAGTCAACCTGAACATTCATTTTTTTTTTAATTTTTTTTCTTCATTTTTTGTCTTCACATAGAAAGTTCGTTGACTGGATTGTATATGTGTATATGCAAGTCTGAGAGCTGAACTCTCGAGCCGGACCGGTTGTTTCATCGCTGCATCCATCACCCGTTCAAGTACACATGAGTATAGAGCGAAGGCGAATGCGCTCTCGCGCCCTCCAAAGTCCATATTTCCTCAGTTTATTTATTTTTCTCAGATTTGTTTTTTTCCTCGTCCCAATCCCCATAGGTTTCGTTCACTTGATGGAGTCCCTTCCAACGGAGGATAATCTTCTGAAAAAAAAAAAAAAAATAGGCCAGACATTTTTTGTTTACGATAAAATTAGTAGAGTAAAGTCGGTGAATATGGAATAGAGTCGATAATATGGAATACCATGATTTCGACCAACACGTAAGTGACTACTATCTTCTGGATACAGCACTCCGTTGTATCGATCTATGCAATGATTCCTTAAAACCCGCGGAAATTTTTTAAATGACGCAACCTTAAATAAAAATTAAAAAGTGTTTGACGAGATATGAACATTTCTGAAGATAAGTGGTAATTTATCTATTGTGTTTGCAATTTCGAATTTGACTACTTGAAAAGTCGTACACATGTCACACATAGATCCACGAATATGATGCGAATACGAAAATTACGATATGTTACTCTGGATGAACAGTGTAATTGTAGTCATGTTTACTCAGTAGATATGATAATATGGAATATTCCATATTTGCGACTGTTTTATAAAGTTTGTGTTTATTTATGAATTTTACCTACTTATGGACGAATATTACTTTGCAGATGACTAAAAGTAAATTATATCGCAAAGCTTGTTTGCCAGAAAACCTTGAATAGGAGCTTGTCCAAAATTTTATTGTAACGGAAAAAAAATATTGTTGTATAACTAGAAAATATGTCTTATGTATGAGTTATGTGTTATGTAATTGCGCATAAATGAAAGCGATAATTCTGCCTGTATACTCGTATATGTAATTAAATAAGATAATTTCTTTATATTTCAATAAATAAATGTATCAGTTTTCATACCTTGTAAATTACTTCATTTCAACATATGCCTTATACATTTATTCCCTATTCCGTATTAACGTAGCCGGGTATTCCATATTATCATACCATTTTCTAAATTAGTCGAAATGTCAGCAAAGTAGAAAATATTTTTTTTCTTTATTCTGTGGCACATAAATGACCAATCCACATTATTAACATATAAAGTATATTTCTAAGAGTCACCAATCAGAATTATAGCCGTCTATTTTCATAAGTTTGGCTATTACACTTTTTTAATGAAATGGTATTTCATATTCACCGACTTTACTTTATATTATGTTGCAAGAAGTAGAAAGTACTCTTTTTGTGTTGAGCCAGTATTTGCAAACTGGGCGAAACACAAAAAGGAGCGTTCTACCCCGTGTGATACATACTATTTTTTTTTTCAAGAGCATCAAAATACAAAACTTATCGTTACTTTCGAATTGCTCTTTGATCTTACTTTTTTTGTCAGGATGCTTTTTTCAAGATTTTCGAAACGCATTAAGATGCTTTCATTTTTTTAAGTTTGTAAATGTACAACTGTTCATGATACAGCATCGTGTGTGGCAACCATTTGTGGCTGTTTCATTTTCTATATGCGGACAGCGCGCCACATTATGATACGAATAAAAAAAAAAGTATTTTGTATTCAAGCGTATCATAATGTCCGACTTGCGCTACTAAAAACAAGAGAAGAAATAGCACATTATTGTACTAGTAACATAATAATAGTACCAAACGACACCATAGTGATCAGTGGCGCGCATTTGCATATAGAAAATGAAACAGCGACAAATGGTTGCAATATACAATGCTGTATTGTGACCAATTGTACATTTACAATTTTAAAAAGAAGCGCTTCGAAAATCTTGAAAAAAGGTCGCTAAAAAAAAAGTAAAACGAAAAAACAAGTTGAAAATAACGATAGGTTTTGTTTTTTAATGCGCTTGAAGAAAAAATAGTATACATCACGCGGAGTACAACGCCCCTTGTTGTGGTTCGCCCAGTTTGCAAATTCTGACTGAACGCAAAAAGAGTGTTTTCTACTCCTTGTAATATAATATACTATTCTCTACCTCAAAATGTCATACAATCTTGAATGACTATTTTTATCATTCGGAAATAATTTTTCCACGAGCTTAATGAACTTGTTTGTTCGGTATATAAAATTAAAATTGATTATGATGATAAGCATGTATATAATTTGATATATATTCATACAACAATGATTTATAACAATGGAAATAATTTTAAATTATAATCAACGATGTGAATGAATATTAGCGGTTATGTGAACACAGAATAATCAATGAGATAATATTATCGGATTGTCTTATCGAAAATGCATTTGAAAATTTGAAGGGAACGTGAAAAGAAACGAACGAGAAGAATTCTTTTGCTTCATCTGCATACAAATGATACCAACAATGTAAATAATAAACTGGCTTTAAGGATCATGATGATAATGGCTCATTCACAGACTAAAATGATGATAAACATTGAATAAGGATTTTATTAAATAAACAAACTAAAATATCGATGGTTCATTATCACTTTTTATCAATCCAGAGCTGCCAGTTGGAAAGCGGGATTATGACTAATGCAGTTTTCATCGTGCTCCATCTCATCGCAATTCAGAATTATGACAAAAATGCTTTGTATTTATATTTTTATTGAATTTTTCAAAATAATAATAAGTACATTCAAATGATGTGTCCATTTAGTTAATCATTCAGTTTTTCATCAAATATGTGTTCGATAGTGCCTATGCAACATTTTACTGACGGATATTTGTGAGATTGAAGAAATAATGTTGAATGAGCTTTTTTGCACATATGGTTATATGAGCATATTCTCTATGTATATTCATTTCCCATTAAGTGAAAAAAAAAATTCTTTGATCATGAAATCAATTAATGACTTTTTCCGATAACGGTTGGCGGCATTGGAATAGAAACCTCATTATAACTCATATCATCCAATTGTGTTGTTTATAGTATCGAAAACAATTACTTCGCAATTAAGGTTATGATTTGTTCCTGCGATTGGACGGAGATGAGACTAATAACGGTGAATTATGATTTTAAAGTAGTGTATTGAATCAATTGAATACTCGTGATGGTTAATACAATACTAATGTCTAACACAAATAATTAAAGAACGCTGTATTCATTCTATATCATGATATATATTTTTATTTTCAGAAAATTATCAGATTTACTTTCGGACTTGTATGATGATGATTAACACCATCGACAGCTGTCACCACTGCCGTATTTAAAAGGTCAACTGTTTTTACAAAAAAAAAATTCTAAATAATCGAACATGAAGTCCAAGGTGCTTATGTACTTCTCACGAATGAGAAATATAAATTTCATCGACTATATCCGTGAGTTTTCTTAGGGAAAAATGATATTAAAGTATTCATCGCAGCTTACAACCATTCAAATAATTTTACATACCTAATTTATTAGAAGTAGCTTTGGGAATTAAATTATCCTCGTATGGTACACAAACTATCTTGACGAATAAAATAATTTCATGAGAAATTTGTAAACAAAAACTTGTACATAAATTCTATTGGCTTTCAATTAAATCTCACTCTTAGCATAATTGGACGGTTTCTTCATTATGTTGTACTGTACTGGCCCTTGTCTGTTCACCGTTATGTGAAAGAGTATTCACTGCATTATGACGACTGGCGATTTTGTTTGGAAATTAAACACGTATTCATGTGTCCATTTTTTTTTATAACACCAATTATTTTACGCCACTCATTCACACTTAATTATTATCTACCCACAAAATAACAAAATTTTGTTCATTTTGTTACAGCAAATTTTTTAAAGTGTAAAGTGAAAGTGTATGACGACACTTATTTATGCGTGTTGTTTGAAAATGTCGCGATATAACAGTCTAGACTTCATCTAGACTCTTTTCAACTATATATTGCATGAGGAATGAGGTGAGAGGGGGTTTGATGAGGTAAAAAGGTCGATGGTCACGAAACATCGGCTGAGGGTTGGCCAAGGGGGAAAACTGGGTCGCACGCGATATTACATTCACCCTTTCTTCAATCATGTACTTTTTGTTTCTTTCTTTTATTTCACATTTCAGTCTCACTCACGGCCTTATCGACGTCATGCTGTCGTCCACTCCTATGTGTCTAATGTACATATACAAAATGTGAGGTAGATTCACGCAAAATAATCACCCTTGGGCGCTCTGAGGTCTCCACCATTCTTCTCGTAATTTATATATTATTTTTTTCACTCGCTCACTCTACATCACGATATATTTTTTTTATTCATTTCATTATATATGTAACGAGAATAGAAAACATCACGCGATGAAAAAACACTAATCAACACGATAATTCTGTTGGGCTTATACATTTATTATAATCTGATTGTGAGTGAATTTTAAAAATTCTCGTGTTTTCTTTTTTGCTATCTTGACAATCATTTTTACTCGGCATTTTCTATTTAAATCAATACATATGTGCAACTTTCATTCGACTCTTTGTATGCGTAGCTGTATTCATTATCTATATACATATGTTCTATCTATAGATACATTTTTTATCGGCCGAGTTGAATCCTCCAAAAATTTGTGGGGAAGCAAATCAGCGTTCAATACATCAACGTGTCATTATTACACGTAAGTACTGATAACATTGATGATGTAATGAAATTTTTATAGGCCATTTTATTCTTTTGTTAATAGCTTTATTTTCAACATTTTTATATACTTTGTTCACAATGACAAATAAATGATGTCATGTGACACTAATTACTCACAGATATGAAACACAAATTATATAAAAATTAATGTTTACTTACTAAAAACTTATCGATCACTTGTCAATTGCTCCAGGCATTTTTATATTCAGCTGATCATATTCATCCAATGACTTTCGCTCAAATTGCTTGAACAATTCATTTTATTTTATTTAAGTTAGAAATAGTCTAATTTTTCAATTTAAGTTATAGAACACCACTCGGAAGATTTTTTTGCAATTTTTATTCTTGAATATCACATAGTTCCGTAACATCATAATTTTACGAATTATATTTCTATCAATGAATATTTTTGCTTCTATCACTATTGGTTTATTCGACATTTTTCCGCTCAAATTCACCGATGGATCATGAAAATCGCTGAATTAACTTTAATGAAATTAGGAATGGAAGTTCCGAAAACAAATTTTATTATATTGTATGACATTTAAGAGCCCTTACTAAAGTGTAACATCTAAGTTTCAATTCAATTAATTAATTTGTTTATATAATGCATCGCAATATAAATGAAATAATTATCGAATGATAATACAACACATCCTTTTTTTTAGCTCAAATTACTGAATTTATATATATTGGACGGATAATGCATGACTTTTTTCGCCAGTGCCAATCAAGGTCAAGATCAAGAACATACATATATAAATACAGATAATATGAAATTCCTCTTCCAGACAGAAATCCTCATGTCCTTTTATAGTCATGCACACAAATTGAGTTGAGTATTTATACAGTTATATTTATATCCTTTCAGTACGCGATGTATTATAATTTAATCGATCTGCCAATTTTCAATTGAATATGAAAACGGTTGATATGAAAAAAAAAAAATAGTTTTGATGTAATCTAATGAAGACAGTACAATTTATTTTACCAGCATGTCAAAACTGACTTTGAATGAATAACGCGAGCAATCCACTTATCTGTGTATACAAATGACAATCGGAAAGTCTGAAAAAGAACTTGGACATTCAACGAAAAAATAGTAGGAACGTGAAATAAGTAAGAAATACAAAAAGAAAATATTCATATATACGCACATAAATGCTTTTCTCATTGCTATTCAGAGATCGATTCTATTCGTGGAATTTCGCACACATGAGTAATATTATTTGTATATTGAGAGTAAATAAATGAATAAATAAAAAATAAATATAGGCATGCTAACGACATTACATTATTTCATTATTTTCAAATGGAAAAATTAATACAACAAAAAATAGGAGGTTGAGGTCCGAAAAAATATATCGTGTGACCCAACGTCACGTCACAAAAATGTACACTCACACAAATATATACATATATATATATATACCTACGCGCCCAGAACTGTCTGTTAAAACATTTGATATATCTCAACGACCGACCAATGTGTCCCAGACGCGTATCGATTATTCCAATCGTGAATACACGTCTTCGACTTGCACTCGGACTTTACTAATACATTATGGAATTTTAGTCCAGGGTCTTTTGAGTAAGATAAAGAGGAGAGAAAAAAAATATTTTCCCCTGTCTGCATGAATATATATCCCAATGCATCCAATACTTGATGTCTCATACATATACAGTGAAACATCCTCAAAATTCATATTATAAATAAATCAAACAAATATTTATTTATCTCCCCCAATCATTTTTATTTTATTTATTTGTTTCCTTCATTCACGAAACAAAAGACTACATCGATATGTTCAAGTTCAAGTTCACATGTGTCGCTATATACAGAAGGAAATGTATATCGCACGTCAATCTTGGACTGAATAATGCAAAACTGATGAATAATATCACACTGACAATCCGTGAATTCAAATATATTTGTAGGAATATTTTTATTTTGAAATTGGATAAAGAGGTGACATTTGATTATTATTATTATTATGTTTATTATTTGATTCAAAGGCACCATTCGTTCTGGCCAAATGATCCATCATCTACTCATTTATTTTTCTTTCTTCTTTTTTTTCATCTTTAAATTTCATTATCCCACTGTATTCTTTTAACTGGTCCTCGCCTCAAGCTTTATTTCTCGCACTCTTTTTCTCGTGTCCACGCTCTGCCGGTGTGATTTACTCGGAACAAGTGTCACGGGGAATTTATATTTAGCTCATGTGGAATTATGTATATACACATCTATATAAAACAGAATTATCAGACAATTTCTAAGGATTCTAGTAAATATATATCTGCACATTGCACAATACCTTTCTTGTGATAGTTCTACTTTATTTGATTTTTGCTTTTTATTTTGGTTTAATATTTGGTTATTGATTACGAGACATAAAATAAATGTGATGAGTGATGATGTAATAAAAAAAACAAATAACATTATATTCTTGAAAGAAAATAACATTAGGATTGAATTCATAAAAATGGCGATTTTATTTGTCTTTTCATTTATATATTGTGATATATTTTTTGTGAAGTATGTATTCGAATAAGAGGGTTGTTTTAATGCTGAACAACTCACCCAGTTACCACCGATATATACATGAACTCACCACACCCATTTTTTTTCGTCTACATATATATATCAATACGCGCATGCGTGTGTGTGTGTGTGTGTGTGTGCATATAATATATATATATATATATATATATATATATATATATGCTATAGTGTACTTGATTGAGCCGCACCCTGGACAAGAGTGATCAACCATATCTACACGACGAAAAGAAACAATTATTTTATCAATTCAATGCCATTGCACTCGAATGAATGTAAGTACGATAAATGCGGTAGAGTTGCCGCACTTTTTCAAAAATGACTGCAACTTTGATGATTTTTTCAATTTTCTTATTTTTTAAGAATGAACATACAGCTACTGCTATCAACTTTATTAAAATGCAAGAATAGATTTTGAATTTGAGAAAATATAAATATAACTAATGAAACATTTTTCTTACTAAAGTCGAAATCTCTCGGAGTAGTGTGGGAGAGATGTCGCAGTATAGAAATCTCTAAAAAAATATCTAATTTTTAATTTTATCTCTTGTGACGAGTTGAGAATAAATGTTACAGAGATGGTGCAAGTGACATGTAGGTAGGCGTTTGAAGCATTTAATGGGTTTCTCTCTCTTAATAATGGTTTTTTGCAATTGTTGTTCAGTTTATTATGCTCTTAGGCGTGCACTTGCCTTTCTTTCATATTTTCACGGCATTTTTCTGCTAAAAATGTAATTTTCATTTTATAAACGTCATCCCGAAAAAATAATCTGAAAAACATAGCATGTGGCATCCGTTCTTTTCGTTAAATCAAAGATAATCTATTGGAATAAATATGTCAAATAATTTAGGAACAAATATTGCACGGTAATAATTTATACTAAGCGTAGTTATTTATACAGAAGGTCTGAAAAAATGTCTTTTTTTATAAATCTTTTCAGACTGCTGACACGAATTAAAAAAAGAAAACAGTTATTATAATCAGTCAAGTACTTTTGATATGATGGGACAAAAAAGTTACGAGATCATTTGATTCGGTAAAATACAATTTTGATATTAAAATATATCGACTGGCGCTTAAAAAATTATGACTATTCATAGGACATTTCATTATCAACGATGTAGTTGTTATAGTCGATTTCATGAATTTCTTTACATGAAAAATAATTAATCCAATATGAAATTAGTCCGATTAGTGAAATATGTGTGTAACATAATTTTTAATTTATTAAATTTCAGGATTTAGTTCGCGATATTCCATCGAATTATAAAAAATAAAAACGCTCTTATATCAATCAATGTGACACTGAAAACAATATAAATTCCTGTTTTTATCAAACCTCCAAACTAAGGATGACTAAAAAAGCGTAAGCTTTATCACAATTCATCGACTTATCATATGTATAAATGATTCTGAATTGTGTTATCACATTCCCCACAGGCAGACAACATAATAAATAAAATCCATATTTTTCCGTTTGAAAAACCTCCAAACCGCCATGAAATGTCAAGGTGAAATTTCATACAATTCCAACTTTTCTTATCACTACTGAGTAGGCAATAAAAAACATACACAAAGCTTAAGAATTTTTTTATCTTATAAGCACATAAAAATTTATATAAACCAAAATTATGAAGGTCACGTTAAACATCCTTCACAAACATTTTTCATTATCCTCCAAGAATTTTCACTTTCTAATTTATGTAGAAGATAATATGCATAAAGTAAAGAAGAAGAATGAAGAACTTAAACGAAAATGGGTATTCAACGAAAATTCATCTCTAGCCATCAAATCTCTATATCAAGAAATATTCATTGTCATCCAGAGTGTGAATTACGTTTTTCATTATAATCGTATTCTGTCCCCTCTGTCTTTCATACACACTTGTAATACTTATACATGTGTATATATACATGACACTATTCAGTCCAATATTGGCATGATGCGATGTCCATGGATGGACTTTCACCTTATTGCCTTTCCATAGCGGGCATATGCATATTATTATTGTTTGTCACACTTTCGCGACATAATATTATATTGAACTTGGGTCCTATATACAGTGTAAAATAAATTTTCGAAAAGACATACACATGAAGTGAGGTGAAGAAAAATAGGCGCGCAGAAATATGAATATTTTTTCAAGTCTGATCTCAACTACCTGAACGTGAGGGATAAATAAAAAAATGGCATGTATCTTAGATAAATTTTGTTTCGCACAGATCATGTCTATATACATATATATACAGAGTGTCCGAAGAGTCTGGAAACGGACAAAAATCTCGCAAACGACGCATCGAATGAAAAAGAAAAAAACGTATTCAATAATTTAAAAAAAAAAACTATTTTTCCCACTACTTTTGATCCTCCACTCCCCACTCAGTGGAGCAACTTTGAAATCTTAAACAGAAGCCAATATTTTTTATTGCAGAATCGGGTTCTACATCAAAAAATACATCAAATTTGTGAGAAAATGCTTTTTCGATTTTTGACGGATGTCGCTGTAATCGTGGAAAATAAAATAAGACATGAAATTTTTTAAACTGTTGTATTTTTCCACCAACAAACTTTAAATTGGAAAATTACTCAGTTATATAGTCATAATTATTTTTTCTGTTTTCGAGTTTTGGGCCACCTCTTTTAGAACTTTGCGTGAGTGTAAATTATATTTCTGCATATATATGTTTATATAGAGCGCTCAGAAGCCCATCAGTGTAAGTCACTTCAACAAGAAATAAAATAAATTAGGTTCTTACCAAATTAATCATGAAAAAATGACAACTGATGAAATTTGGTGATTGAATTTTTATTTAACGATAACATAATTAAACACCTAACTACAAAAAAAAACCACAACGAACAAATTGACTCACACTGATTGGCTTCTGACCCCCACCATATGCATGTATGCATGTATGTATGTATGTATGTATGTATGTATGTATACACATATGCTCGTTTATTGACGTCTGTCAATATAAATGCATATAATATTATATTAATCCGTATTTATTAATAGTAATGACTGGAATCTTCGTGCTGTGAAATGCAATTAATCAAGTTTTATGCTTATCGATTTGATCATTTATAAATAATTGTGTGGATAAAATATATATATATTTAATATCAACATTTGAAAATATTGTTGGGATAATGACATAAAAATACTTTGAATATAATGCAGTTTTATGGTTGCTCTTTTTGCATTGGCACATGACAGTCGCGACATATGTATCTATTCTATGACGATTAATAATATTTAATGAAATTTAGAGTACAATCAGTTTTATTGTGACCACTCAATAAATCGATAGAAATATTAACTTGACAAATCCATTTAAATGAAATTTATCATTGATATTTTCTACGTAAAAGTGGAGGTTCAGGTTATTGTATGAATTCTATTAATTGACAAAATATTATCAATGGTCGAGTAAAAAATGTCACATCCATATAATTTTTACAATATAAATAATAAATTTTTCTATGTACTGAGGTTGACCATTATCTGTTAAGACTCATGAGGAACATCCTAATCACGATTGACCACGTTGCGCCGAATATACCGTCTAAGTGACCGGATAAACTAATGCGAGACTCAACTATCCAACATCTTTAAACAATAAAATTACAACTACTCACAGAACACAACAAACTACGTAGAACAGATCCGCTCCAAGCCTCCAACCAGTCCAAATTTATCAAACACTTTCTGGCGAACATCAAAAAACAAGTTAAAATCGAAATCAAACTCTCGAAAAATTCTTGCCAACTAGTAAAAAACTATAAAAACGGCGATATTGACACATTACGAATAAATAAATCAGACCCAATCATCAACAAAATGCAAACGGACATCACCAACATGCAGGTGTGCAACGACAATTTGATCTTCACTAACACCGAAGATTAGCTCAACACATTTGCAGCATACTGCGAGAGATCAACTCGCCTAACCAACTCAACATCAACTTGTCAGATAATTGCAAAGAATGTCACGGAATTCAGCACAGCCAGAAATAACTTCATATCAAACAACGAAGCAGTCACTACTTTCAACGGTAATAACCGGACCGACATTCCTACAGTGCTCAATGAACTCAGAAACTATTTATGCACAATAGCGGGCCTCTTATAGATTTCAAATCAACTCCTCAGCCAAACTTTCTGCGGCACCAATAGTATCTCCACGATACTGTTTATACATATACCGGCTCACCGAGTGTCACTTTCCAAAGCTCTGGAATACACCAAAAGTGACTCAATTTCTAAAAAAAAAGACAAACCACCATCAAGCCTTCGAGCTACCGGCCGATCAGCCCCACGCACTCTGTTATTCCAAGTGCTCAATTCGGATTTCGTCACAAGCATTCTACGATCCACGCAATAAACAAGCTACTATCAGGCGTTAACCTACATCTATACAATAGAGGATCTGTGGGGCAGTGCTCATGGGTATTGTGTGGCTGGACGGTCTTACATACAAATTAGTTAAAGAGAGCTTCCTAAGCCACCTAATCAGGACAATTCAAAGCATGACACAGGACAAACAATTTTTTGTCAATCACAAAAGTTTCTGCTCTAAGAAACACTGCATAATCGGAGGCCTTTAGAAAGGGACTGTTAACTCATAAGTGCTCGTTCCCATCTATACAAGCTATATATTGAACACATACAATCTGTACAATAGTAACTCAACCTATTCCCTGGCGTACGTAGATGATCCCATCGTTTACTCGGCTCACGCACACATCAACAACATCAAATACACCCTCAATGATATCATCGACAAAATCTGCAATTTCTACGCTTTGTAGAATCTCAAAGTCAACCCGGTAAAATGCAAAGTGATTCTGTTCAGGAATACTAAACTCATGATGTTGCATAGCAAAATGAAAAAGAAGGGCATCGAATGACTTCGCCATATCAATATCGACTCGAGATTCAGAGGAAAAAATAGCCCTACTGGCCAAAAAGTCCGTAAAGTACCTGACATTCATCATAGACCATCTAGTACGAGGTACAAAACACATCGATATACAACTAATGCAGAATTTTACGCGCGCCACAGACTCTGCAATAATAATAGGTTATTAAAAAGAGCTAGAATAATCTGTTATCAGATATTAATTAGACCCCTTTTAAAATCTACTGCCTCGATATAATGAAATAATGAAGCTATACAGATGGAACATCCGAGACGATTTGAATGTACATCAACAACTTTATAATTAAAACAATTAGAGAGTACATGGCGAAATTGAAAACAAGATAAACAACGACAATATCCGATCGTCAAGCTGTCCAAACAGTACACTTGTAATGCTTACGGCTACCAGAGACTACATGAGCCCAGAAGATTTCATATATAATGATAGAAACGGAATCATCCAGAACGACAAAAGAATCCCGATCATCTACCATCGGTGCCGCAATAAAGCAGAGAAAAGAAAACCTCTCTCAGCTACATAAATGTGAATATCTCAGGTAAATTTAAGGGCTCCACAGCCATACCATACGTCGACACCATGGACTGAAGTGGACTCAACAATAACTACTGATGAGTCGATGAAAATGCTAGCCACATTCACGAGGTAGCTGTCAGACGAAAGAGTGCCACCAGAAGTAATCAACACGAAAGAGACAACAACAAATACTAAGAATTAATAAGATTCACTACGATCACCAGTACTAACATGTCTGTTTGGTAACTAAACAGTCATTGTTCACCGCAATTCCCGACGTCACATACGCGACATAAACAATGTGTATCGTCACTCTCCTGATAAAAGAGGATGGGGCTAGATGGTGATGCACACATAAAAATTGCATGCAATCACTCATCATCTTTACTACTCACTGCTCATCATCATAACTTCATATTCATTTTTTAGCATTAATCACTTCCATTATCTAGTCACCCGTATTACCAATGAGACTATATAATATTATATAAAATTTTTAATGATAATTGATCACTAAAAATGAACCTTGAGTGTCATATTACGGCTGTAAATGAATTAACTACATCACTCAGCTCTTAAGAAGTATTCAAATAAACATAACTTCGTTTTATTTATATTCATTGTGATAGAACCTAATTGAAAAATGCGAAAGATGGGAAATGGGAAACGAATCAATCACATAATTTAGGTACATGCTATATGGACATACACATACATAATTTAATTATAACAAAAATGACAAAATAGTATTAATTTTCTTTCTGTTTATAATTTTATCAAGTGATATATTATACACATGCGTGCACACTTGGTGCTTGTACTTGTACACAACCACAAAGTCTCTTCTTTTCGTCTGTGTCTCTCTATTATATTGAATTATATACTGATGTAAAGAGGACATGACTCAACTGTATCTCTCGCCGACGGAAGCATGTCGCATATAGTATATGTCTATATATACATTTTATAAACAGTATAGTATTGTGTGATATGATAGGCTAGTGCTGTATCGTGAAAATAAAGAAAATATATGAATAAACAAAAATATAATGAGAGTGAAAAATAACCAGAGTCATTTTGTACTCAAAATTAAGATACAATAAAAATTTCTCGATTTACCTCCGAATTTTTTGACTATCTCGTGTAAAATGTTCTTGTATTTCAAAATGAATCCAATCAATATATCAATAAGTTGTGATAATTTTTGTTCTATCTCTGTTGCAGATTGAATTACGATATAACAAAAATTACACCATTGAAACTTTGTGTACATGTATCATTTTTCGTTGAATTTTTATTTGAAATATCATAAAATTTTAAAACATATTAAAATGGCTGAATAAATATGTAATCATATTGATTATTCCAATAGCCAATTTATACGATGAATAAAAATTAAGGAAAAAAAATCTAATATTTGTAGGAAAGAGTATTTATTTTTTTATTTTTTTTAAGTTTTACAATGTTTCATCGCGTGTAATTATTCTTACATTTTGTACAGTTTGTATATATTGCATTCGACACATCTGCGTGCACTTACTCCATGTAAATATTCCACGCCTGTATATATAGATAAACGAGCCCTTCATAACTTCATAGGGAAGGAGATAGAGAGGGGCTTGACGAGGTTACATATCCCAGTATGTATGTTCAGTGTGCGTGTCGTCGCGCCCAACAGCCGACAAACATTCACGAGCACTCACTTAATTATCTTTTATTGTAATATATTAAACTTTAAAAGATTATCCCCGTTCAATGTCTATATTTTCCACTTCAGATTTTATACAATACAAACTCATAGTTTGCACATTTGCAACGGCAAGTCAAATAAAAAAGGATAAAAATTCATTTTTACATTGTACTCGTTTTTAATAAATAAATAATGAAATAAAAAGAAACGAATGAAACATTCAAAATAAACATCTCACAATTTTTGGGTGAAAAAAAAAATTATAATTCATATTCACGATCATAATGCAGGTTGCAATACTTTTTAATAAGACATAACACCGAATGAATCTCTTTCTCTGTATATTCGAACCATATGCAAACTAAACCATACACACATACATACATATCCAAATATATTAGTATAAAAGTCATTATCCTCATTATTTCTTCCTCTCTCTCTATTAAATGTTTGTTTGTTATGTTAAGATTGTGCTTTAGTATAACAGCGATTGCGAAAAATATCGATTCATGTATACAAACACGTTTAGCAAATCACCCGGTTACGAACACATGCCAAAACGAGACATCTGTCTTTGTTTAAACATGAATAAGAGAGAAGAAAAACGACAAATATTAAGAAATAAAAGAGAGACATCGGTCAAACATTAATGTGTGCCTGTTGCATTAATAAAACATTTTATATTATTGCATTCCATGATGGTGCTTTTCGTGCACCGAGCCAACATAAAATACAGAGAATAACGAGGCAGCTGCGTGCGCTAGCGAATGAAGAGTGCGCCTCACACGAAGGAAGCGACGCTGAGAGAGCAAGAACGAAAGAGAAGCAGTGACCAGTGTCTAGAGGGGAGGAGAAAAGAAAAGGGTGAACCCAACAGACCCTATAGACAAACCCAAGTGCCAAAACGATGCGCTGGTACACATACACACACACGCACACATTCTTCCCTCCTCTCTCTTTCTTGTACTTTTTTCCGTGCTCCTTGTTCGCTCTTCTTTACTCTGTCACTTCTATTCCCTTCTGTTACTCCCCAGTGCTTCTGTTTCGTCTCTCTTTCTCTCTCTTCTACTTTATCTTTATTACGTAGCATGGTCTTTTTTTTTCACCCAGTATCAATGTATGTCCCTCTCTCAGAAACGATCCAATATAATGGCCTCGAACACGACAAATGGCCGGGGTTGTGAGCATATAATACGCATATCATCAGTATATTATTTTTATTGATAATAATTTAGTCTAACAATTTGGGTGAATTGCTTACCACTTATCATATATATACACAGCCATGTATACACACGAGTGTTCATATATACACAATAGAATAAAATGCACAATTAATAAACATATAGTTAATAAATATCAAGAGAAAATATATATGAACAATTATTTTTTAATAATATCAATTTATTATACGATTCGAAGGAGAGGTTGATTAATCGATTAATCGAACTGCAGGGCATATTGTTATTGGCTTATATTATTTTCCGTTATTGTTTTGAATTGGATCAGCAATTTTGTGAATGTGTATTTTGATGTATACATGCGTGGAAGTAGATGGAGCGACCCCGTGGCGCAGTTGAATCGTTTGTGAGCTCATCGAACCCTGTTCGTGATCGGCGTTGAACGCAACGGGTGGTAAATTCTCTCATTTTCTCCTGCGTGTATAATAATATATAATATGGTAGAGTGCCCCCGATTGCGCCACAGGAATATCTACGGGCCTGAGTGTGATCGTCCTCGAACGAGAGAAGAGCGGTCCAAGCCGGCTCTGTGAACAACCAGTTTCGTCGCATGGCCAATGTCCCTGCGAGTTAAAAGTCGTTTTCGCATGTCCCCACATCCGTATATATATATATATTTTGTCCACACTATGAATGCTTAATAATCCCTATACTAGCGATGAGCTTAAATATATTACAGATATACATATCCTCCTTTTTCCAATAACCATCCACTCGTAATGGCCCACTAGCATGAAGTAAATAAAATAAAAACTTTTCCATAATGGCAACTATATAAGATAGTAGTCTGTTTGATAATATATATCGTTCTATTTTTGATTTATAAATGGATTCAGTATGATATATAACCATTTATATCATCAATTACTATAATTTAAATTTAAGACTTGTTTGGAGAAGAATTTGAAACAGTAAGTTCAGATCAAAGTGAAATGGATTGATGACATTAACGAATGATAAGTTATTAAACTTTTATAAAAGTGACAATTTATTTTCTATTTAACATTAGAAAGTAGATATAATATTTTTTTAGAAAGGCAGAATATCGTAATTGTAATTGTCAACTGAATAAAAATTTCACGTTTATAATGAATATTTTTTTTCTTGCTTTCAGCGCCGAAAGTCCAGTGCTTCTAATATTCATAGATAATTCTGATGTGGATCTGTTGGTAGCACTTTATTCAAATTAACTCTATTATGACATCATTTGTTGTTATTTGTAGTAGTGGAAGTAGTGAGTCACACATAATGTACAACAATTGATATAGTGTCATTTCACCAATTACAATTGTGTGAAAAATAACAGAAACATACTGAACACCAACTATGAACCTATTACAACGTTTTATTGAATAATAGAAATTTTTCAGTGTACATGTTATTTTGAATATATTATCAATAAAATGAATGTTAAACAAAGGAAGTTACACATTAACAGAAGCATTTTTACATGTATATTATTGTAGTGGAAGGTATTATCGAAAGAATATACTATTTAATTCTATTGACATACTGACTGTATTAATCTCATTTCCTCTATTATTAATCGCAATTAGTAATGCTTGACGCGATATAAAGACCACATAGGGAGAAATAACGGTTGACAAAAAAGAAAGAAAAGTGTTACCGTTTCATTGTCTTCTATAGTAAGGATATTCATTTTATTTAATTAATTGACACGAACGAAGTACCATTAACACAAGGTAATGATGAGTAAATGAAAGTGAAAAAAAGCAAACTGAAAACAAAAATAAATAATGGACGTGGTAGTGCAACGTGAACGGTCGTAAAGTACGTTTGCGAGCTGCGCGTGTCTCATTTTACGAGCGACTGACGGATTCGCCAGTTTGAAGTTGGTGCACGCAAGTTTGTGATTTCTACTGTGCGTTATCGCTTCATTCGTTAATGTCTCAATATTCTATGTGTCCGCGCACATATCTCCGTTCACATTCACCACATTTATGTGTGTCTGTGGTATATAGGTATCACCAAAAAATCAACGGGAGAGCACACAATGGTGAGGTTGCTCGAGTCATCTCTAGACATATGAAGAACGATTGTTATTTGGATACATAAGTTTGATGAGTGCGCGTTCGCCCACGTTTTTCTTTTATTATTCATGTCAAAAAAGTACCTACGCAAATGCCACCGCAGCCAAAACGCACTGCGGCGTATATTTATTGTTATTTTATGAGTATGAATTTATTTTAAAGTCTCACCTGAAAAAAAAAATAAAAAAGACAACTATTTAAAATAGAATTTTATTTTTTTTTCTGCGTTATTCTATTACGTTGGTATAGCAATAAATTCGCAGTGAGTGAACCTAACGAGGCGCATTTTTGTGCTTTCGTTTATGTTAGAATGAAAAAATTATCATTCTGTGTTGGGTGATAGTTGTGTTACTGCTTTGGTTGTTGCTCTCGTCCTGGCCACGGTCCAAATTCATTTGTCGCACTTGCTCTCGAAATATACACGTGCAAAACTTATTCATGACGTCTTTGTGTGACTGCGTTGACTTTTATATAAACGCCATTCTCCGCATATTTAAAATAACCCTCTAATTTTTTTTATCATTTTCTTCTCTCTCTCTCTATTTATTTCTCGTGCAGTCTTATCTTTGTCCTACAGTTTATTTTTTTCTGCCTTCTCATACACTAGTCACTCACTTCTATTGTACGCGTTGCGCACGTTATGATTCATGAAACATATAAGAGTAGCAGCAAATGTATTACTTTAATATTATATTTTGTGAAGGCAGTTGTTGGCCACCACACCACGACAAAGTTGTTTGTAAATCAGCGATGGAGCCTTTATACCGTTTTTTTTATTTTCTTTTTATACATAAACCTCAAATACCAATATATCATCATAGAATGTGAGATAAGAATTCGCCTGCGAGACATCGAGTGTGAATTTTTTTAAAAATAATATTATATACTATACCCGTCACATATATTTATGCTTACGTGGTTGCTATTCAAAATTTTTTTTGTCCTCTTTTTTCTTCCAACATGTAACCATAAAAATATTTGAAATAAACAAAAATAAAAATGCTTTTTTTTTCATCATCGTCTCAATTCGACCCTGCTCTTATACCAGTTGCTTTTTTATCTACACTAATTTTCTCTCTGCCCCCCTCCCCGTGAATGTGTGTATGGTTTTTTCTCTGTTCTCATCTTCCGCTTATTTATCGGCTATGTTCATCCCCCTCTTGCTGATGTCTCTTCCGCGAACTTGGGTTCTCTCCCCTTAAAACTATATTCTCGGTGATCATAAACGCCCTCTAATTATTTCCCATATGCGTACACAATAAACTACATTCATATTCCTTCCTCTTTTTATTATTACCATTGTTTTATTTTTCATCGAGCATGACTTGTTTTAAATCAATGTGCACACAAAATTTCGTTCTTGATAAAATAAAAATATATTGATATCGTTGATCTCGGAATCCTGACGACATCTTTACCTGACAGTATTAGAAAATTTTAAATTTAATCTAATGCTGCCCGGTAAGATGTGAACAGATACTCCGTTCGATGATAAATATTCTTCTTGATATATTTTTCACTTTTTCCCCAATTTTCTTTTTGACCAATTTATCCAATGTCGTTATAATCATTACTCCATTCGCATCTCACAATTCTTTTGATATTTCATTTTATTTCTTTATTATTTTTTTGCTGATATCACCAGATATAATTATATCCACAAAATGGTATAAAAGACAACACACGGACAGGATTAAAAAAGAAATGGAACAACTCTAAATATACTATATATAGAAATGAATAAAAAGTAAAAATCCCTGGAAAAAAATAGGTGTCCAAACAGAAAGAAATTTCATTAATTTTTGTTCGTAAAGATAAAAATCATGAGAAGAAGCAACGTCTCTTCCACCACTTGAAGTCTTCACTATTTGATGTTTGACCAGAGGAACGTTGTCTCTCCATGTGCCTTTCATCCAACGAACGATGAAATAACCAGACGAAAGCAGAAAAAGACGGAGATATAGAGAGAAAAAGAATGATGGAGTAGAAGAAGATGGCGAAGAAAAAGAACTAAGATGAGGACGAGCAAGTTTTATGTAATCACCAACCGACTCCGCGGGGCTCGGTATTAATACTGGCAATAAATAAACGCCATCATGAAGACTCGATCCATAGCATCTTTCTCTCTCACTGCGGCTGGTCTTTTCTCCTCCTTTATATACTATACCACCTTTTTTTCCTTCTCTTCACTCCACTCCTCATTTCATTTCCCATCAGCCGCAACACTGTTTCCTCCCCTCATCGCTTTCTTTTTCTCTCTCTCTCCTTCTATAAGAAATGCTTTTAAATATTCAAACGCCCGAATAATGCCCGCATTTACATGCAGGTGTCGTCATGGGATCAGCCAAGAGAGTCGAGGCCGCATGAGCACAAGTTCTCTTCGTCTTTTTATTTTTTATCTTGTTTTTTATTCTTGACCACTTCACTGTTTCCATATTCACTGAGTACGTGCACAGAGATTTTTCCATTTTTCTTTTCTCTATTTTTTTTCCCCATTCTCCTTGTCTATATTGAAACATGAATCCTCATGCTTGACAGAGAGCATAATGCGTGAAGTGAATATTATCTGTTACCAATTTATCTTTAATTTTCTCTTTGTCTTTTTGATTTCTATTTCTTTTTCTTTCGAATTGCCGAGGTGAGATTAAATTCCAAAGTTCAATTATATATGTATGTATGTGTGCCTGAATGAGTGTATTACTGTGATTGAGCAAGAAATTTTTAAATCTTGTCTCGATACATCTTTTTTGTTTCCTCCTTATATCAATTTGATCCAATGATTAGATAACGAGTTCACCAAATTAAAAAAAAATATAATAATAACTGACGATAAGATTTCATGCTTTGGTTATTTTATAGAATTTAATTTAATATAAAATTGTATGTGTGTGTGTTTGCGCGCTGTGAATTGCTTGAGATGGAATTCTCATGATTTCACCATCGTGAATTTCTCCACGAGTGGATTTGTTGTTGCACCACTTTATCTATAACCCAAAGCGAACCAAGAGGCTCAAGTGGAAATAAAAAAAAAGTGGAGAAGATAAAGATAGAGAGCCTTGGAGAGAGGGGGAAAAAGATAAAAAAAAGAGCAACCATCTTTCCACATTGGGCAGCAGTCGCTCGTTATCGCCCCGACCAGTTGTATCAACGTCTTTTCCCCCGCCTTTATGCAAATCATCAGTGTCTAATATCCATAATGAGCATTAATTCGTTTCGAAAAGATGGCCGTTTACCATCGGATTTCATCAGCAACCAACCAAAGATAAGCATTGTAAAAAAAAATACCAAGAATAAACTTCCACAATTCCTCATACATAAAAAAAACCCACGAAACTTTTTTTGCTTTATGAAAATGACACGTTCTAACATGAAAAAGAACCCCGAGAAATCGTTAAGATCAGCGGGGCGGCTGTGCAAAATTCGAGACGAATGTGTACGTGTATGTGTACACACATATGCTGGGTTTCACATATATATATATATATATATATAGAATGAGAGGGAAAGAGACGTGCCGGGATCACCACGTGGCTGTGAACTTTCTTTCTATTCTGTATTTATATGTACGCGGCCATCCAGGTGTATCCAAATGTGAGAACAGACCTTGCAACGATCAAATATTTACAGCCAATTTTTTCACTTTTTTTTGTATGGTAAATATTGAAAGTGAGTATAAAAATCTCGCAGTCTCACAAAAGTCCATTGCCACAGCTGTTCCATATATATATGTATGTATTCTATCTAAAAAAAAAAGTATTTCATTTTCACTTCGAAAATTGATATCAACGATTATCATAATGCTTACGATATATATTTTGTGACACATGTACAAAAACAAATCTATAGTTGGCCGTGGGGTTTTTTTCTGGTGTATACATGTTAATAGCGGAAATTATTTATGTTATGCCGGACGTACTTTGCACAATTTTTTTT
>CAJUYH010001566.1:40543-88322 GCA_910591685.1 Galerucella tenella
TTTTTTTTAAGTACCGGACAGTTTACTGCATATAAATACGAGAGAGTAATGCGCGGCGGTGATGATGTTAATGGTAATAGTGGTGGTGGTACGATGCCGCTGCAATATTGTGTGTGTCTCGTCTGAGAGAAACAGTAGGCGTATACTTCACCGAACGTTGGGCGGGAACGGTTATTATTATCACTAGTCTCTTTTTCTTTTCCTCTTTACGTCAACCTCGGTTTTCTCTCAACCAGACTGATGTGGCATGTGTATGAGTGTGACAGAAAGTTAAAAAAAGAGAAACAAAGAATAATATATTATAGTAAAAAAAAACTTAGAAACAGGCTTTGTTTTTTTTTTCGCAATACCATGCATTGTCATTTAAACTAAACGTGCACAAAAAAATTCATTTTAATGGGAAAACGGGAAAGTAGACAAATTTAACTTCCAACATATTTTTCCATATTTAGTCGATTAGTTACAGGAGAAGCTAATAAAAGCATGGTAAACGAAAAAAGTAAGAATCGTCGCGAGAATTGTGTATGTGACAAATTTAAAAACTTGTTGCAAGTAATTGGCTTTTACTTACTATCAATATGATTGCTTTCCACTGTATCTTCGTTGTATTGCGATTTGAAACAGAAAAAAAAACGGAAAACGAAGCCTACTAATTTCCTTTGCTTCTCCCCTGACTCTCCACCGGTTTCTCATAGTTACCCGCATTTCCGGCAGGTATTATCGCATTTTATTTATGTTGATTTCACAGCCGGAAGCTGGACGAAAACGAGGAGAGAATGTGAGACACATTAAGTCACAATGAAAACGTTTAATTAAATTAATCCCGCATGTGGTATATAAACGCGCGCGTGTGTGTGTGTGTGTGTGTGTGTGCGCAGTCGCACGCAAGGCACACAATACACATACACGCACGTATTTGAGAGAAAACGATGGGCGTGTCCCCTGGGGTTAAAGAAGAAGTTGCCGCCGGCTGTTTCCCAATTACATTCCACCATGCGCGCGCTCGCGCACACGGTGTTTGAAAAGGGGGGCCTCTTGTGGGGAAGCGCACTCAAACACACTCGTTCAAGCGTCTCCTCTTTCTTTCTTTCTCTCTCTCTCTCTCCTTCGACACTCTAAGGGCGGCCTCTGTCCACTTTCCCCGAAATTCATTCCTCTCTGGGTAGCAACAGGAAACGACGCCCGCGTGGTCGAATAAAATTACACGCCGGTTACATAGCTATAATTATTTTTCTGTTATTTTACGAGAAGAAATATCGATTTTTTTTATATATTAACCATTATAAGACATTTTCATTAAATGATTTTTATGTATTAAATCACATTGAATCACATGGAGAATTGTGAAAGCAATTGAACAAGATACAGATTAATCGAAATGGTAGTGTAACCGATTGCAAAACGAAAAAAAAAACCGTCGTAAATTAATTTTACTTACTTAGAGAGAGCTGACTGTAACTGAGTACTCTTCTGTCGCCTCACTGTCTTCACCAAGACTGAGACTCTCTGAAGAGATAGGATGAGGGCAAAATGGAGACAAAAAGAGAGCGAAAAAATAACCTCTCTCACTTCACCGATCATTCGTCTTGCTATCGTCTTTTCACTGTGTGTCATATATATATATATATATATATATTTGTACGTGCCGGGACTTGACTGATCAAATAGGACCCGTTATTGCCGACTCCATTTTGGTCTCTCTGTCAAGACGAATTGCCGGCGGATTGCATTCAATTTTTTTTCCTCTACTTCACTTTATTCTTTGAATCTACTCTTTATAATATTACGAGCAGAGAACCTGTGGTGAAACCGCGAATTTATTATGCTATAAAGAAAACAAAAATATGAATGAATAAACGCGAAATAATTCACTGTAACCCGGGGAAGACACGCCGCAGACATGTGGCATTAATGCAAAATTGCAGGTTAAACTCACGTACAACCGCCGTCGTGTCTCAACAAATTGAAATATTTATTTCATCTGATTTTTGTTTCGTTTGTCGCGCACTAAAAACATTTTAGAGGTGAATGATCACCGAACGTCTCGTGACCGTGTATTTTTTTATTAAAAGAAAAACCGCACGTGTACGATAAAAAAAAATAATAGTGAAAGAAAAAGTTTCGTAAAAGAAAAAAAAATAAGGAGCACAAAGTAGACTCAAAGGAAACAATGAATAATACAGAATGGGCTAAATTGAAATCTTGAAATGAATTCTTTCGCTGAAAGTCTCGCGGACTTTTTATATTTTCGCAAAATATATGTATATATTAGGATATAAGGATACCACGATGAAAGAAAGAGAGAGAAAATAAGTGTCACGCAACGACAGCAGAACACGAGGGAGATCGAACCGGATATTTCGGCAGAGTCACGGCGTTTCCGACGAAGGAGTACGCGAAATGGCGTCGTTGTTCACGGTCGTTTGAGTTACAAGTGAAAAATAACTGGTGTGGACAAAGTACCTTCTCAATTACCGAGAAGTGAGAAAAAAAAAGTAAAGAGCTATATAGTGCAAAAAAAATATTCAATATCAATATTATAAGTACCATGAAGAATATTGAATGAAGCTGAAACCGGGCGCGCAAAAATAATTTATCACAAAAAATAAAAACGACTACACTAGCACAGCGATCATCGCAAACTGAGCTACGTACCGGAGGCTGGCAAGGACTCTCGATGTGGCGGGCATGCGCGCGCCGGTTTGTACGCATGCGTAAAAAGTGGGAAGCCACTCACTACACCACTGAGTAGGCATTGCTCGCGGACTTGCACACGTACTCATCATTTACAATTCCCCACTCACAACTTATTCTATGACCGTGCGCGGCATTCTGTGCGTGCGCCGATGGTCGGTTGCGCGTGTGTAATGTGCCTCCAACAGGGCGATAACACTAGAAGGTGGGGAGAAAATCGAAATAATACAAAAAAAAAAGCACCAGAGCAAATGCGCGGGAAAAAAATGTCGTTGGCATAAAGAAGTCCGGCTAGATCGCGAGACATTTTACATGGAGACAGAAGTGGAAATAAATGGGACGTATGGAAAAAGGCGCCCACGCACGATCAACATCTAGGAATGGCAATGTAATGAAACGGATGTGTGACGTATTACACATTCGCCTTGACAATGATACAACATTTTCATTCTCATCATACAAATAAAAATATCACTTGAAACATAGCGAGAAGGAAGTGTTAAATACATCAGAAGGTAGTTATTATAGCGGCAGGTTCAATTATAATTCCAGTACACCAGAAATAAATATACAAAAATTAATTTTGTTGCAAATATACTAGTGTGTATTTTTGAATTTTTAATAGAATACCATCATTGTATGAACTATCCCTGCAATATTAGCTCTACATATTCATATTTATAGATATATATGTGTGTACCGATGTAAGTGCGTTGCATAAATGCTCTCATTCGTATAACGAATGATGCACTTGTGATTGAACAATGTAACAGCAGTTGAGTTGATAACTGGGAGCGCTATGTATATATATATATATATAAGTACCCTCTAGCGTGTATATTATCTATGTAACCCTCTGAACTCATGGTTATCAGTGGGAGTTGTACGAAAAAAAATTTTTTTCTTTAAACTCTCTGTCTCCCACTTACTCTCTTAGTTTCTCACTCGCTCGTGGTGTTTGCATTAATGTTAAACTCACGCTACTGTATTACATACATACACATATATATAAATGTAGACATGTGTGTTTGCGTGTGTGTCGACCCCGCACTGTGGCTTTCTAATTATAGCACTCAACTTGGCGTGATACGGATTGGGATATCTGTCTTCATATGTGTATACGTTCACGCTTCAAGCAAAAATGGGAAATATATACATATATAAAATTATTTATTTAAGTAAATAGGATGCACATATTATACATATATATGAGGCATTATATTTCAACGCAGGTCGATATACATTATATCCATTATCCAAGGGACTCACATCAATATTGCGATCGAAGAGTTTTTTTTCTCTCCAATTGTTCGAAATGGAAGAAAATGAAATATTTTGCTGTTTCATGAAATATGAAAAACGTGCGGTTTATTGAATATTGTTATTTTATTATTAGTCTGTTCCATAGAGTCAGAGATATCTTCGATCGCTGAATGTCAATAGATTTATTTGAGAGAACAAGTTAAGGATTTGGAGGCAGAGAAAAAAAATAAAAAAAAATTGCTCCACTCCGATTTTTTTTCACATGAATAAACGTTTCAATTTATAATTCACATAAGATTGGAGAAGATTGTGATCGAGGGTGGCCAAGTTGATAAGAAACATGCCACACATATTAAAAAATTTAAACTACATACCTTTTCATTTATCATATAATATATATATATATACATGTGTGTGTGTGGGTGTGCATATGCATGACTGAGAGAGAGAGAGAGAGGGCGAAAGAGAGGGAGAGAGAGAGTGAATATGTGGGTCTTTGAGTTATTTGTTCATGCGATAAGAGAACTTGAAGACTCTCATGTACACATATATATGTTGTATCTGTCTACATTACTCTTGCTTCTTCTTTTTACAGTTACTTATACAGTTTTTTTCTCATTTTTTTTTTTTTTTCATTTGATTTTTATTTATGTTCATTTTCTTTTCCCAACGCATTAATCGTTCACCAGGTTGCAATTAGCGGCAACGTGTCGTTCGCAGAGACACGCCTCGTTTACCAAGACCCCGGCGTCGGCGCGTCGAGACGAAATTAAAACGACGCAGTAGGCGCAGAGAAAGATAAATAGTGAGAGACATACAGTGTATGTACCAACACACCACCTCGTCCTCATCCTTTATACATTTCACTCGGAATAACTTTTTTTTTATCTTCACTTTCTTGGTTGGTTAATATATACTCCTTTTATATATAATCTCCCAGCGAGTTTTCACTGTCTCGCCTTCTCCTAGTCTGCACCTGTTCATTATACATATGCACATATTCATATATATATACATATATACATGTAATATATCCTCAAAACGTTTCACCTCACACATCTATTTTTTCTTATTTTTTAATTCAACTTGTTTTAAATATATACTCACACTCACAAAAACCCCGTGTAATGAAACCATAAATGTTGCTCGTTAAAATAATTGTTTTTTTATTGTACATCTTTCAATTTTTCTTCACGTTTCTTTCGTCAATATATATATTCATATTTTTCTTTCCCTTACTTTTAATCTTTTCTTTCCTCGTTTACGACTCAATGTAATGACGTGGTGACGATATTTTCATGCTTATCGCTTCACTCGCCTATTTTTCTCTTTTTTTCCCTGTTTTTATTTCTTTATATTTTTTTTTTCATCGTCTTCCACTTTCTCTCCTCTTTTGTATATTGTGTGCTGCTGTTGTATACCCTGCGACGTGTGCGTGTGTATAAATATACATTTGTGCTTTGGTTCACTCTCTCTTTCTCTCTCACTATACATGCATGATTCAAAAGTGTGCGTATATATATTATGCTTCGTGATTTTTGAACACGTCTAAAAAAATATTTCAATTTAGAAATACACATATTTTCATGAACATGTCAGGTAAACTCACACTTGCCTGTGACTGGTGGGTAAAACAACCAGATAATTTACTAGGCATATGTCTATGTGTGCATTTGCTTGGCTGCGTGAGTTATCGGTGGGCCATGCTTGAAATAGCAAACGGAACCATTCAAATAGATACAGTTATATTCATCTAAAAATATTACAAATAACGGCTTTGCTTGTGTGTGGCATTGACCGAGCCATCTTTTCGATCTATATTTATCTCAAAATTGTTTTCTACTCGTGGATATTACTATTGCATATCTATCTGTTTGTTTGTCTATTTGTTTGTATTGCCACATTTATTATAGTGCAATTAAGCAATTGAATTATTTCATTTGACAAAATTTAATTTTGATTTTCATAAGGTGATGTCGTTGAATGTCATTGGGCGACCTTGACACAATATCCTGTGTTTGAAAAACATGATCTCTTTATGAGTGATCCAGTTGTCGGGATATAATATTTATGTTTAAAATTTAATACAAACACATTCGATATACCTATGTTAATGATAAATGTTTCAGTTAATTGATTTCATGAAAGAATTTTTTATTTGTACTTTCGAACTTAAGGGTCGTATATTTGACTGATTTTAAAGAAAATAGTGCAGTAACTTAATCACGAAAAGGACCTGGTTATTGACATACAATAAAAATTACATTGAATATATATTGAGGAAGTAAATAATGTGACATAAATACAAATAAGAGAGCCAGATATTGATTTAATTTTTATACATAGTATTGCATTAGTATAAATGATCAATAATATAGAAATAATATAAATTATATCTTTTATTTCGTTCTTTAGCGATGCGTCATAAGGGCTAAATAAATTTCTCTCTGAATTTTCACAATTAATTCATGTCAATTAATACAAAGAAAATGTTTTTAGTCGTAATTAATAAGCTTTGATGCTTTGCAGAAATTTTAAATATTCAATTTCATCGATATCGTAGATACGATTATCTAAAACTAAACGAAAAAAATGATAATTCCGCACAAACTGCGGAACCGCTGAGATATTGGAACATAACTACAAATTGTTTCACGTTTATTTCAATTCAATATAGAATAAACGATAAATTGCAAATTAAAAAATGTTCACGTAACTTGCATCCACCTTCCGGTTCAACCGTAAATAACATTATGTATTATCTAGAGACTTAATAAAATTTTTCCAATAAATAACAAATAAAGGAATATCGGGCAACTCTATATCTGCATGGCAAAACTTTTTGTTTTTTATGAAAGCATTGATGCGTTACAAATTGGTCAAATGGACTTGCGCACTTGGCATAAAAGGGAGTGGCCATGGACTTCCCTTCTCATGTGGTCAAGCTCGCTCTTTCTCTTTTTCTATAACGACGGGGCTTCCATTTAATTAAGCTCAACCCTGTCGATCGTGCCTTCCTTCCTATTCCTTCGAAACTTTGTTCACCTCAGTCATACACATCAATATACACTATACCCATTTACGATTATTAAAGTCTGTACAGAAGTAACAACTGTATTGTACACATAATATTGCATGACGTTCCAACAACACTTTCGACTTCCATTGATTTGAGCGCATATATAGGTATATATACTCACAATAACATTTTATATTAGTATTAATATATTGTCTTATGAGTTTATATATCCTTAATACGCACGGTATACTTTTCTATTTTACGAATAATAATAAGACATTATCACGTTCATTTATGCACATAGAAAATAGCAAATATGTATGTATGCATAAATGTATACTTCTCAAATGAACATGCAAATTCCATTCATTTCTATATTTCCCGGTCTATTGCCACAATTCTCTTTACATTCCCATTGCTCATTTCCTCCGGTCATCTATTTCTTCTTTTTTTTTGTCCCTCTTATTTTCTACGTAAGTATATTGATCTTTATTTTTTTTTCCTTTTTTGTCACTAGTCCCATGACGAAGGCACTCCTATATTTACTGACGACGTTATATTTCATGGGTTTTATTACTATAATATACATGCATATACCTACGGGAACGACGCGCGCGGTTGACGTTTTGCTAATGGACAGGCCATGGGTCTTGATAATAGGACTCAATTTATTGCTAGATCATATACTGCACACAGTTGAAATTCACTCGTGTATATCATATATATATATATATATATTTTTATAGATAAACATTTTCATATCAAACCATAAATAATTATTTATTTGTTTATTCATTTATATATTTTTTTTATTGGCCATTTATATTTGAGTGAAAATTGTTTGTGGAAAAAAATACGCAAAATGTGAATATAAAAATACAAATAAAAATATTATAAAAGGTGATTGGCAGAGTGCAAATGATTATGCAATCATTGGTATATTCATTGAAAATGATAAGACAACACTGCCGCCATAATTTTTAAGACACTACATGTCATCCTAAATAGTTATAATTCATAATATATTATATAAATTTCTTTTGGTAGCTGTTATGAGTCGAAAAGTTTACGCGCGCGCGTGTGTGCGTGTGTGTGTGTGTATGCATGTGCTATTTAGTTTGAACTGACAGTAACATGCGGCAATTGCAACATACATATAGAATGGGAGCAAAAGGGCAGCATGTGATAACCTATTGGTTGTGGACTTGGTTAGCAACATGACCGCTGGACTCGTTATACGAGGGGTGATAACGCTTTGCCTTCAACCTGATATATATATATATATATATATACTTAACATAAATATGTATGTCGTAGTGAAATTGCGAAATATAGAATTTGATCAAATACCTAGGTAGATGATCAATTCACTTATCATTCACATCCGAGATTTGATCAAATTTCATATTACGTTAATTCACTGTGACATATATGTGGATATTTTTGTAGTCGAGTTGAAAATGTCACTATATATATTGTACTTATCGAATTATGTATTATATATATAAATACTTATATTGATGCATTTATAAATCTTCTTCTTCCTGAATAAATGTTGCAATTAGATGTTTCCTGAGGAAAAAAAAAACAAAATGAAATAATAATATATAAGTTTGACTTAATTGACTTTGAATTTTATCAATAAACATTTATATATACATATATATATATATTTTTGTGTCATTACATAATATATTGTGTACCGATTGAAATTGTGATGGTTGGGTGGGACTAAATAGAATTAAATTCAATGCAAGTGTGAATGGTTATGTATATGTTTGGAGTATTTTATATCTATATTGATACTCAGGTAGTTATCATTTATAAAAATGGCCATTTGCTAGTGGTATTCAGGAATGATTGTTTGATAAATCGCTGTACACTATTGACGATATTATCAATTGGAAACAAGAAGAAATTAGATATTCAATATAATTATATTGTTTAATCGTTAGAAACAAAATAACAATTTTAATTCATACATCTCTCGTATCTACCATCAATGAGATCAATTGGATTTGTCACAATTGAAAAAATAATAAATTTAATTCAATATTTAATTTTTAATAATGATCGCTAATTTTTATTAGTAAAAAATAAACAAAATAAATGGTAAATATTGCACAAATGCGGAATATTTTTATTCAATGTTGTAGCGAAAATATATAAAATAAATTGAAATTTTCTTGAATTTTATTTAGGCAACGAATAAACTTTGAGTATGTTGTATTTCAAGTGTTCGCGACGGTCAAAATTATACACGGATGTATAAAAATACTGTTGTACATGTGGCTGAAAATTGTGGGGTGGAAGAAGGGCAAGCGACATAAGAGACGAAGGGGGAGAGAGAGGGGGAGAGAGAGAGAAAGAGTGAAGGAGATCCCGGTAACACCGGGGTCACCGCATCCGCTAACGTCACGACGGCCTGATGACCCTGCCGAACTGCGGGGTGGAATGATTACCATACATAATGATTTGTATTCGCGAAATGTCACTGACATATACTAAATCGAAATAGTGTCATTTCAAAATTAAAAAAAAAATTGCTATTAAAAATTAAGTCTTACATAAAATACTTGCGTGTAATTATACAAGTTATAATTAAAAAAAAATATCAATAAAAATATAAATATATATTTTTTTGTATCATATTAATTATTAATATGATACTTGACTTATATATAAGTCAAATAAATAGTTAAAAACGATTTATAAACTTGTGAATAGATGAATAATGAATCAATATCAAATGAAAAAAAATGAAATTTCACAACATGAACTGGTTTTATATCATCAAGGTAATAGAGATATATTACAATAATTATCGTGCAAATGTCTGTACGATATACAACAAGATGATAGATATGTGAACTTTTCCTAATATTCCATCTATAATGCAGTGAAAATTAATGAAATAAATCCTGTACAAGCCGAGTATAAAAAAAAAAGAAAAGGACAAACGAGACGCACAGGTTGCTACGAGTTCACAATATACGCAGGTGCAATGGGAAAGATGGAGAACGAGAGTAAAGCTACGGGATGAAAATAAATGGAAAAAGTTAATTGCATATCTTCTTCTACATCGCCACATTGATAAAATTCAATATTTTTTATTTTAAAATGAAACATCATTAATACAAAAATCTTTTGCCTATATTCACAAAACAAAAATAAATTTTTATTAATTATTTTTAAAGGCGTTGATACATTTTTCAGTATATTACATTTGACAGTTGAACTTTTATTGCTGAAATTGTGATATATATATATGTATAACGGAATAATTATTATTATTCCTTCGTTGGCTTGCGTATCTAAACGATCGTTGTCGTCTTCGTATCGTAGTCACCCGGCCATACGGTTCTATTAATACCTACATATATATATATATATATATAGAGATGCCTCCAGGTAAATGCTTTCCGGTTGACCCTGAGCTGCCCCTGTGGACATTTGAGTTGTTGTAGAGTTTGTCGACTCACCTCCTCTCTATATAGCAGCTATAAAGATATACAACCATGTATAACCGTGTAAAAAAGAAAAAAGATAAATAAAGAAAAAAGCGACATGCAGTTGCAATAGACTTAAGCACGGTATATATCGAAGATTTATTCAAGATATTGTCTTAACCCGGCTTTAAATCGCATTGTAATATTGTTTTGCGGAAAATAAAGAGAGGTCTGGTATCTATAAGTACATAGCCATGTATATGTATAGTCATATTCATGAATAATGATAATAATGCAATATTAGCAAATGTTTTCTTGTTCAATAATGCAAAATGATGTATTTTAATTGCGCTATTTTTACATATTTACATGAATTTTTTTTAATTTTTTCCATTGTTTGTTTGTGTGTTAGAAATTATTGCAAATTATTTCTATTGTTAAAATGTAAAGGATAAAAAATACGATAATAAAAAAATGAAAAAATCAATAGGCAACAGGTGGACGACATTATATCTGTTTTACCGATTATGTAAACAGTCAATACAGATATCCAATTTATCTATGGTAAGTAAGGTGGAATTATTTATACTGTAGTCATTTGCATTATCGATTGGTGTCAACGGTGGCGGCAGCCGCAGCAGTGCTATCTACATTCATTGATATAATTTCTTTTATTTTTTTTCTTCTAAATCGTTATTTTATTATTTCATCACAGCAGCTGGTGTTCATCTATTTTCGGGATTATGACTCGGTTTACTTTGTGTTGAAAGGAAAATGTATACGAGTTGAGTTATCGAATTGTATTAAAGTGCAATATGTAATGAGACATTATTTTTTATTAACGGAAAATATAGAATTTTTCTTTTCATTTTTTTTATTATCCTTCACTTATTGAATGTGACAATGAACACATTGAAGGTTAAATTGTTAATTGAAATAATGAGTATACTTGGCCGCAATAGACATTTTTGAAATAGGAAAAAAAGAAAACGCTTTTTTTTTTTGATTGCGGGTTATGTTTTGTACTGTTTCAACTATTATGTCATCTAGGTTAGAAAGATATATTTTTCCAATATAAATGAGGAATTGTCAGCATATTCTCTCTGTGCAATCATGTAATATACATTTTTCCCCCTTTCTTTATCTCTTTTTATATTCTAAAGTGTTTGAAACAACAATTGTTACTTGAATATTTTGATGGGATTAACGATAAGGCAATATTGCTACCATTATCATTATTCTCTCCAGTCTTAAGTAAATTCACTTTGGCGTTATTTGATTCATTACTTTCAATTTGAATGAATAATAATTCCCGTTTATTTTCCTTTTCATCACTGGCAGTTTGTTTTTTCCTATAAACTTTTGATTTGTATTGTGATGTATTCACAATATTATCATCATGTTTCACACAAAATTTCGATGGATATTTTATTATTTCAACTTCCGGCTCCTCAATATCTTTGAATACCAATTTTTTGGGCTTCAAATCCATTTTATTGATGGATTTTCTCGATTTTATTGGCGCCAATGGTTGAATTGATGGCGATTCATTCATTGGCGGAGTTTTTAAACCCAATGTGGTGATTTGTAATGGATGTTTATTAATTACAAATCGCTCATGCCAAAATGTCACCTTTGAAATATATAAAACAGAAAACAAAATGTTACTGAAAAAATAAAGTTTCATTTTTTACTATTAATGGAAATTAATATTATTCATTCATTTACTCTCTTTTCACGTCTCTCAGATGAAACACTATTAAATAATAATTTTTTTTGCACACGCGTTGAACTGGTTGGTGTTTGATAATTCAAATCCAAATCTTCCAATACTTTAAATGGACTCTCAAATGTCGAAAAGTTACTCGGAATTTTTGCCATCTCTGATGTCCGCACGTGAATGAAAATACAAATATATTAAAACTTATTTTGTCTTTGCGAAAATTTCGATTTAAATATCGCGCTAAATCTATATTTCTTCACAACTGTCCTACTACGAAATGATCACATAAACTAAATTCATTTTTTTTTTCCGCCACTCCCCTTACCGCCATCGGCACAAATTATTCAAAAATAAAAACTATGCACAATATATATATCTAAATAAATTACAGCTAATTTCGCACTATTGACACGTGCAAACACCAATTGGAGAGATCGTTGCCCTGCAATCTACCAATCCAACGAACAAAAATTTTGAAAATGTAGTGATATAATGCCCATTAATTAAAATGGAGTGCAAATAAGCAAGAAATATTTGTTACTAAAAAAATAATCTTAATTATCAGTAATAAATTGTTAATTTGTTGGTACAATTGAACGTAAGATGAGTTTATTAGAAAGAAAATTTTTTTTCTTTTTATTCTACTGGTGATTGGTTATTAGATTCTTTCGTTTCTCTTTGCACGCGTTTATTTTAATGGCTGTTTGAAATTTAAATGGATTTCGTTTGATTTGACACTCCGATGTTGCTGTGAATGAGAGTGGGACACCGAGTTCCACCGATGTTTACCGAATGGTTTAGCTCGGGCTCACGAGCGCTTAACCACATGGAAAATGGTGGTGAAGCAGGCAACGGAGTAACCGAAGCAGCTATTCGCCATCGTTGATGGGCGCATATCGTGTCTCTTGAGTATGGATGCGACGTAAATTACATCGGTATTGCGTGTTATTGGGCTTAATGAAATCGTAAAGTGTGTCGAGTGGCAAGTTCAACTGACGTGGAGCAATATTAAGGTGAGAATTAATCGACAATGTGGCATACAAGCCGCGAAATACGGAAAAGAAACGTTTGGCTTTACGGACCATCCGCTTTTCAGAGTGCATAAACTATGAAATGCGCATGCGCTAACGCGGGAACCATAATTTTGTGTTGTGAACCCTTCGAGCGGTTTTAACGTATATTTGATAAAAGAAAATTACCAGTTGCATACCATTCACAGTGAAATACGAATTAAATCGGTAGACGTTAATTATAATATTGATGTATGCTTCATTATCATTATAGGTTCATCAATCATCATCGTTTTTTTTTCTTGTTTTATTTTCTATATTTAAATGTTTATGTTTATTGGTAGTTTTTGTTTAGTTATTGATATTTTATTATTGTAAGATAATCTTTATGGTATAACTATCGACATTGTGAAAACGTTAATTGGACGTATTTAATTTAACATATGAATTTTTTAATTCACCACGTGTGCTAAACGTATAATAATTTGTCAAATTGCTCGTTAATATTTTGCACTAATTCTTCCTTATTTTTATCTTTTTTTTTCTCTTCTGTTTACCACAAGATCGGAGAGACAATGTCGTCAGCACAGGTTGATCGTCCTACAAAAGTAGGACATATAAATAAAAAAGAAAATGAAAAATCACGAAAAATATTTAATCAATCATCATCAGCATCATCATCGTCACACAATAAAAAACATAAACACGATGAGAGTCGTCATTTTAATAAATTTGGACGTAAACGATTACAAAGTTTTCCGGGCAATGGTAAATTTTGTCCACCATATAAACGACGTAAAAAAGAAGGTGCTATTATACCTCCCACGAAGTTTTTACTTGGTGGAAACATATGCGATCCATTAAATCTAAACAGTATGCAAGATGAAGAAATAAATCGTGCAATGAATGCAGTTACACCCAAATCAAGTCCATTACCAACGCCAAAGTATCGTAAAGAAGCAATTGAAGTTATTATACCACCAAATATTTGTGATCCATTAAATTTAACTAATTGCAACGATGATAATGATGAATATGAAAAACAATTGATATCGCCAACGAAAAAAGGATCAAAGAGACGTAATAGAAAACGAAAACGTGCGTCATCCGGTTCGAGTAAAGATGACTTTAGTCAAAGTGGTAGTGAAACAACGGAACAGCAAAAATCAACCAACGATGAATCAACACCAGCATTAACAACAGCAACAACAACAACACCAACTATAACAGCAGCAGCAGCAGCAGCCACCAGAGCGATTGTTGAATTGCAACCAATTGAAATCGCGGTTGAAAATGTAAATAATATTGACACGAAATGTCGAGAACCATGGATTCCACCAACGTTACAATTGCCTCCATCACCATCACTACCACCATCACCACCGTCACCGCCGCCGCCGTTGCCGCCACCACCGCTGCCACGGTCACCACTAGCTTCAACAGTGATCACAATAGCACCAACTGCAGCACCAGAAGTAATAACAACAACAACAACAATAGCAACAACAACAACAGCGACAGAAATAATAATAAGTATTTCACCACCCAAAGAGTCAAAAATTGAAAGCCCACAAAAAGATAAAAATAAATTACGATTAAAGGGTTTGCAAGATGAACAAAGAGATAAGAGATTGCGTAAAATAGATATCAAAGATAAAATTGTTAGTCCAGTTATTCCACAGCCGGGTGCGTGGAAATCGCGTTTGCCGCACAGGCCAAATCAGGATAAAAAAAAGAAAGGTTTGCAGCAACAACAATTGCCGAATTTCCGTGAAAAGGATGCGCGATATCAGTATGGAAATTATGATAGGTATTATGGCTATCGAAATCCACACCACGATATTGATCCGAGATTGAATGTACTTGCACAACGGAAAGAGATATTTTTTGGTAAAGATGTATTGGATATTGGTTGTAATATTGGTCACATAACATTGTCAGTTGCACGTGATTTTGCAGCGCACAGTGTTACTGGTATTGATATCGATCGTAAATTAATCGGTATTGCAAGACGAAATATTAAACATTATGTTAATTGTGTACGCTCACCTGCGAGTAATGAAGACGCTGCCAATCCAAACGTTGATTGTGATACGAGTTTTTTTCCAATGTCAATGCCAATTAATTATGGACCTATTGACGTTCCTGGATTTAGTAAAAATAAAGATAATAAAGGATTTCCGTACAATGTTACATTTGTTCAGGTAAAATTGTATTCAAAATCTATACATATTCTTTTATTTTTTGTAATTGCTTATAATATTGAATTGTGGAAAATTATTTGTTTTGCAGGGTAACTACGTTTTGGATGATGATTCTCTATTAATGTCAGAGCAACCACAATTCGATATAATTTTATGTTTGTCAATAACAAAATGGATTCATTTGAACTTTGGTGATGGAGGATTGAAACAAACATTTAAACGTATTCATGCGCAATTACGGTCTGGCGGTGTATTAGTATTAGAGGCACAAAGTTGGCCAAGTTACGGAAAAAAGAAAGGTTTAACAGTAAGTGTTAAAAAAAAAATAATATTTTTTCTGTATTTAATTCTTTTAAGTATATATTGTTGCTTATGATCAAATGGTTTGTGAGATTATCATTCGTCATTGAATTAATTCATTTTTTCCACTCAGATTTTAAATTCATTATTTCAAAAGAATTAATTGCTTTTCTCATTTATATAAGTACACTATTAGCAATTATAAATTCTCTCACTAAGTATGTTTTTCAATTATTAGTAATGTGCTAAAAATCTTGAGGTATTCAATCCAATCACTCTAAAGTCTCCAGCAGTATATTCCAAAAGTAGCAACTCATTTGATTCTAATTCTGATTACAAACTGAAAGTGCACTATACTTTGTAGAAAATTAATAAATAAAGTACATAATTAAATGACGTCTTTGAATTTTTTTCAGGAACGAATTTACAGAAGTTATCATGCTATTGAATTTTTCCCACAAAATTTCACGCAATATTTATTATCAGCTGAAGTGGGATTTACAAAATGTGAGGTAATATCAATTCCTCCACATCCATCAAAGGGTTTTCAACGGCCAATACAACTATTCACAAAAGCTGGCACAAGTCCAGTTCCACATACACAAGTAACGCGATTTGTTGCAAGAGCACAGGAAAAAAAAGAGTCAGAATTACGTGCGTTTGAACGCGATTTATTTCCACGTAAACTACAAAAATTTGGTAATTCATCAGATTTAAGTCAATGTAGCAATGAATCTATCTGTCCATATGATCAATTAGAGAATGTTTATGCACCAAGCACAACGCCGTGTTATGATACACCAAGTCATAATAATGATAATAGTCAACCGGCGTTTGAATCTACAAAAATGTGTTATATCGATGTGGGACAAAAAGTAGAAGTGCCAACAGCAGCAACAACAACACCAGCACAATCAAATTCAAAAGCAGATAACGAATCGCAATCAATCATTATCAATAGTGGTAATAATACTAATAATGAGCAGAGAAATAATATTAATACTGCGAGTCAAGTGCGACAAATCGCTACGAATGATTATGCATCAGCGACAAATAATGCTTAGATAATAAAAAAATAATAATAATGAAATATGATACATTCAAAAAACGAGGTGTGATAATCAGAAAAGAAAAAAACTGTGTTCTTAAAAGAACGGAAAATATTAGAGATTCATTTAATTTTTCTTTTTATCTATTTTTCTGATTGATTGTAATCAATTAATTTCGTTCAGTTGAATTATTTACGAGAAAAATAAATAGGAGCAGGCCACTATTAAATGAAATTACGTGCAGCTGGTCACAAGTTCGGACTTTTGAGTGTTTATTTTCAAATTAAAAGAAATATAAAAGAAAAATCATCTTTCAGTTGCGAATAATTTCTTATTTTTCTTTTATTCTTTTTCATTAAATTAAAAATGGTTAAAATATAGTGATTTTTTTCCCTTCTCAAAGTTCTCACAACTCATTTATCTACTATACAAAATAGTATTTTTTTTTTTTCGCTAGAATTATTATAAATTTACATACTTTTTATTTTTATTTCAATTGCCCTTTGTTTGTTTTCTGGTTTTTTTATGTGAATACTTTGAAATGATAAGTAAATAAATAAAAGAAAAATCTTCCGAGCGTTGTAAGAGAGCCTGGGAATGTTTGATTGATAATACAAAAAATATTGCGCGCAAAAATTCGTTAAACTGAAGAGAAAATAAGAATGGCGATTTTCGAATACATGCATATATTTAAGTTAACTCGACCGAAGACTGATTTTGGCTTTATGTGTATGTAAAACAGAGACAAAAATCGAAAAAAATGAAATCTCAGTGAAAAATGCGGGCGATTCTTGAATAATAAAAAAAATAAGAAATGAAAAATAAAATTATAAATAAACAAAAATGAATACTTTTCTAAATGTAAGTGTATAATAACACTGCTGACGATGGAAGTACTGCTGTAATTATTTATCTATCATTTTCAAATAATCGAGTGAGTGGGTAACGATAATAATATAGTGTGCATATTTAGAGTCGAACAATTTGTTAATATTTAGTAATTAATTTGATCCAATATGCGTTTGTAAATGGTTTTTTCCCAAAATTCACTTTGGTGTAATTCTTAATTTATTAGCATCAAAATAATTTCAATCAACACGAAATTAGTATCCAATCGATAATAAGTAAAACGAAAAAACTTAATTTAACAAAGGTTCGAGTGAAAAAAACAAAAATAATAAAAACATACGCAATAATGTGAGAAACAATAATAAAAGAAATTGTAGGAAAGAAAGAAATTTAGTATCAAAATCGGAGTGAAGGCAATTCACTTTTCTTTCTTTATTTAGATAATACCATAACTGTAAATTTGTGTAATTTTTAGAGTCACCAATATATTGTTTTATACTTGTTATTTATTATTTAACGAATTTTTTGCAAAATTTCGTTAAACGGCCATGCTAAAAAAAATCTGAGAAATAAAACAAAGTATTAATAATTTCAATTATATACATATACATATACACATATGATTCAAAACACAATAGAGAAATAATAAAGAAATATATGCACAGAAAAAATATTCAAGGTGATAAAACAAAAATACTCACTCGCAGAATATTTTATTTTTTATTGTTGTCCTATGAAAATATTCAACGTTCAATGTCAGATACACATACACACATGTCTTGTACAGTTCGAAAAAAAGTAATAATACAAATGATAAGACACTTGATGTGATGAAAAACGAAGAATGTATATGTCAATGAAAACAAGTTCTCTATTTGCAATATTATTACTAAATGATACACCATGGACGAATTGTGGATATAATTGATAGTATCTTTAGTTCTATCTTTTGTCCTCTCATTCTTCTCGTTTCTGTATGACAAGAAAATTATTGCTATCGGTGATGACGTCCCGCTCGATTCCGTGTAAATGGCTGCCTCGAATTTGCCTTCAACATTTGCCTGCAGGTATTTACTAAAAAAGAAAGAAAGAAAAATTACTTTTAACAGGAAACAAAGGATAGAATCATATTTAATTTAGATGAAACTCTAAAAAATAAATAAATGAAAAAAAAAATTGTATTGCAAAATGCACTAAGCACAAAAAATCGAATCCGGGCGCAATCACTTACTTGTGACTGCTTCAAATAATAACAATGATGTACAATGAAAAGAAAAAACAAATTGATTAGATTTTAGAAGCAAAAACGCTTTACGAAGCAGATTAAAAAAATAAAAAACTCGTATAAAATCAGAGATTGGAAGAAAGAAAAAATAGAATATTAATAAAGAAATCCTTTTAAATCAATTTCCAAATTTTTTTCAATGCTTCTTCTTCAACTCTCCCATTTTGTTATTACTTTTCATCTCAAATGTAAAATATAATTTGGAAATCCCCAGAATTTATTAGCGGAATTTGAGATGAATCTCCATGTTTGTTTTTACTTGGATGTAATGCAGGAGTGATAAAGTGAGAGATGAAAAGTTTCTGTACACCATTCGATTTCAGCATGTTAATTAGTTGTAAGCGGCATTGATATAAACTTTCCAACATTTTACTTAAATATTCGATTGACGAGCGTGATAAAAAGTGGAGGGTAGCTTAAACTCGCCGCAATACATATTAATTATTTCATTTGTAGTTGAAAATAAACTAGTGGCAACTGTGAGTGGTCTATGAAATATTTATTCTCAATGACCGCAGATGGATTTTAATCCCGTTGAATGTTTATCGTTCGGCCTGAGTGCAATATTAGCCGCGACATTTTTATAATGACGAAACTAACAATTTAAATTTCAGTGTGTTTTTAGTTTGAATACAGGGAAACACCAAAAATATGCTGTATCTGGTTTCGATCTAACTGCCGATTGTTGCAATGCATGTTCATAAATGTATTTGGTTGTTTCAGTCGCACGTATGCAAGTAATATCCTATTGAGTATGATAATGACAATGTATATTTGGTATGAATTAAAAGTCTACGCGATAAAAGAAAGTACTTTTATCTACATAAATATGATTCAATCACTCTGAAAATTTTTCATCAAGATGTCTTTTATTAATGATAGAGGAGTCAAGGGTCACACGTTACATCACTTTTTTTTCTCTCCGTCACAAATTTCACCAGCATTTTCATCTCAAATAATTCCCTCCATTACCTCACATTAAATTCTATTTACCTATAAATATATAATATATTATTTAAACATATATTTATGTATAATCATTAATCGTAGTATGTTTACGTATATGCGGACAAATTAGTAGACATGTCAATTATTTTTGTTAATAAATAACATGCTTCGGTGTCGACCAGCGACACTTGTATTTGTTTTTTTTTTCAACTTTTTACTTTTTTTTTTTTTTTTTGTTCGGTTATTTCTTCATTCTTTTTTTTTGCGTTAGGTTAATTGAATTCCAACGAGGGATGTACGAGCGGTTCAAGTGACTATATAAAATTTATCTCTCTTAATTATTTACTATTAAATCCACAGAGATATCATCTATTAATTAATAAATTTCGAATAATACTTAACGATGGAAGTGCATTAAATGCTTGAAGATTGAATTAATGAATGTGTGCAATTTTTTTTTCTTTCGTTTTGAAGCAGTTTTTTTTTCGTAATTTTTTTTCACGTTGGAAACTGATGCAATTCAATTTCCTACCATTTTTTTTTTCGTCTTATTGTTTTTTAATTTTTAACTTTTGACAGAGACGCCCGCGCCTCAAATTGTTTTAACATCTCAAAAAACATAAAGTAATATCACTCGCTAAATTGTAAGTGAAATATTACCTATATGTTTGATGATCTTTTCTTTTTTTTATTATTAATAATAATGAACGTTATTATCTTAACGCTTTGATAGCATGATTGTTGTCGTCATATGATCATATCTCGCAATGTGCGTCATTGAACAGCACGATGACTCATGGATTATCGTAACCATGAGCCCCAAGAAAAGAAATCATACCGCAAAAAAATATTGCAAATAATTTTCGTTCAAATACTCTTCGTTTGTCCATGATGTCATGCTTTTCATGTTCATATGCATTGAGACAATTTAATAATTTATGTTTCCACTTTTAACTCAAAAACCTTGAATAAACATATGAATAAATGAATAATTACCCACCGAAAGTGTTAATAAAAATTAATTTATAAATGTTTAACACGGCAGTTAAGATTTTGGGCTGGATCATCGACACCCTAATTAGTTCATTAATGAACACTATGACTATAATTAATTAAATTTTAATTCTATTCATCGACCAACTCCCATAGCATAAGAGCAGCGTCAGTGCCACCGACAGTCACGACATTTTGATCATTATATAGAAAACGAGCGCAAGCTACTAGTGAACTATAAACTTTTTCTTCGATATATTCGGCTTTGGCGCTGGTACATGGATACCTAAATAGTCTCAAATAACCCTCAGCATCACCGCTGATTAACATATCATGGGCTGCTGAACGACTTGACGTCGTTAGAACTGTTGTTAAAGGATAGTATCGATTGTTCCACATTCCTATAAATTAAATGAAAATAATTAATATAATATTTTGATGCTAAATGAGAGTTTCACTATATATTCTTACCTGAAACCATGTAACCAACAGCACAATTGTGAGTATGCCATTTAACGTCTTTCATCACTAGTGGACTCTTTTCAGATTGTAGAGCTTTAACGTCCCCTAAAATAACCAAAAGAATGAGTATTGCTTCAGGATACAAAAATAAATATATTAAATAAAAACCTAACAAAAATATATTTCTACTGTTTGATAACGTGATGTTTACATAATATAGATTGTCGAAAGAATACCTACAGAATACTAAATCGTAATCTTGTGTGACCGTTTGTAAAAATTTGCTGTCTGAGCTCCAATCGAGTTGTACGAGGGGCTGTGTTCCACGTATTTTATTGCTCTTCTTATACGAAAATCCATCTCGAGATACTCGGAAGAGATAAACGCTACCATTTTGTGAACCCATTGCAATAATCTCTCCAGCTACAACAATAAAAATTATTAAAACTAACTAGAAATCAATACAATATTTTGAATAATTTTCATTTATTTATATTTCTTTGAGACTTTTCGTTAAGCAGTGATGAGTAAAAGTATTTCTTACTTGGATTATATCCAATGCATGACAATGGCGATCCACAAACACGAAGAGTTGCAACAGCAGCACCAGTATCAGCAGCAAGAACCAATAAATGTCCTTCGGACGAACCCGCTGCGAGTGCAACACCAAATGGATGAAAAGCAATGCAAATACATTCAAAGCCAACTTGAGTTGTCCACAGCAATTTGTGCCGTCTCCAAAGTGCAATATTTTTATCATGTCCAGCAGTTGCAAATACTTCGTCATCAGGATGAACAGCGAGACCCCAAAGTTGTCGCCCATGTCCAAAGACAACTTGATTAAATCGACGTTGCAATGAACCTTCCAAGATATTGTTTCGTGTTGTGCCAACGTAAATATTTCCATCGTTTCGTCCTGGCCGCTGGGGATAAATGCTTCGTACACCGCCCGCAGTTTCCGGTAGCTACTCAATTTAAAAATAAAAAATATATATAATGTGACAAATCTATGGTTAAACTAAAAGTTGTAAATGAAAATTATATGAATTCATTTTATATTATTTTATTTCATTTCATGTTGTGCGATAGATATACCTTTGTGTCTGTGATGCGTTTGTAGTTCTGTAGGGAGTCCCAAGCAGCAATTTTTCGATCTTTCTCACCGCCAGAGAGCAAAGTACCCTCTGACAACATGACCAACGAACTGATACCTTTATTGTGCGCCTCGAATTCCATACGCACGAAATATGCACCATCTGCGTCCACGGAATAAACTGTGATGAAACCATCACTATCCGCAGTCACTACATCGCCATCTTGCTCGAATTGAATACTCGTCACATGCGTTCGCGACGGCTGCAAATGAATTAAGTTTAATGAAAGTATATTTAATAATTCAACTGCGAATGATAGTTTTTATCTATAAAAAATTCTTACAGGTTTGATTATATCTGTCCTTTCAAAAAATCCATCCTTACGACGATTCCAAAACGTTAAATGACCTCGACCGTGTGTTATCAACAGATTATCATCAAGTGGATGAAATGCAGCGCCGGTCAATTCTTCTTGCAATGTCTGACAAATGAAAAATATTTTATTCGATCGACTGAAAAATAAAAAGAATGTAGAACATAACAAAACTCACAGCGACTTTTCCCAGCAAATGACCCCATTGCCATTGCCATACTGACAAAATTGCTTCTCGTCCCGAATCAACAACGAGAACGTAGCTGCCACCATTCTAAAATGAAAATGATAAACATAAAGAAAGATGAATAAAAGATTTATCTTTTACCTCAATTTATTTAATTATTGCTTTTTGATAATGTCGGATATAAATGATTTGTTTGGTTGATAATTATACCAAACATGAAACAATTGGGATATTTCAGTACAGGCAACACTTAAAAAAACTGTTGATTCGTATCGCAAATATCTGAACTTTGAAATACTTCATTTTTTTTCAATTGTGAAAATATATTGATAGCATATCAATCGATAATCATGCATAATTTCATGAACGTCTCACAGATTACGAAACGAATATCTTAAAAGAAAGTTCATGGTAAATTAATAATATATGGAATATAGAATATGAAATTGAAGCACAAATATTTACCAATTGTGAGAATGCAAGAGCTGACACGCCCATTTGAAATTCCGTCATTCCAAATACATAAAGTGTCAATAATGTTTCAGTAGACCAAATACGAACGTGCGGCTGTGCTTTACGATGTCTACCAGCTCTTTGTCCTGAAGCAACGAGTTCTCTACTTGGATGTATTTCCATACACGTAATGTCTTCTGTATGACCGATATAATGGCGTTGTGAATTTTCTTCACGATCAAAAAGCACAGCGACCGCTGCGACATAGTACAAAAGTTCACCGCTCGGTAATACCCAAAGATTTTTTCTTGTATCAGTTCCTCGATAACCGTAAACCCATTCAAGTTGGAGTTTTTTCTCAGGAGGCGAATTATCAACAAGTGGCAGGTGTGATGGTGGATAAAATGAACGTCTGAGACCACGAATAGTAACTCTGGCAGGCTCCTCTCGTAAAACCTCAACAACGCTGTAGTCTAAATAGACAATAGAAATAAATTAAATCATTCAATCATTAGATTGTGGCATAATTTTATTGCTAGAGTGTACCATTGACTCGAACGACTTCCGAATCGGGTGCATAAAGTGCTCGTGGCCGACTTTTGCTACGTGCACGGCGTTGTCGTACAACAGCTGCTTCATCACCAACACCACCACCGATACCGCCGCCAGTCATTTGAACAGTTGGTGGTCCACGTGATCTCGATCTTCTTGCTGGCGACGATGCCGTCATTGACCCACCACTAATTCCCATCGACGCACCAGTACCCAGATAAAATGTGTCAACGTCGGCAAATTCATTTCTCAATTGAGAAAAACTTCGAACCTATGAATCAAATGAAAACAAAAAATAAATAAATATTATATATAAATGAAGATTTTGTAAGGTTACTGTAAATTACTGTTATTTTTTTGTATAATTTAATGTGAAGTATGATTTCATATGAAATGTAAACTTTACGGTGCAATTGAAAATATGTAAGAGCAAAATTGGTCAATTTGTAATTCATATTTGGTCGTGACCTAAAACGTGGTTGAAAACTCTGACCTTTTTCATGATTGTCGGCTCCTTCTTTCTCTTTCACAACTCGCCGTTCATTAATTCATTCTAACCCGTCAATTGCCGAACGATTAACGAATGAAAAAACCTCTATCTATTATGAAAAAAAAAAGAAAAAAAAAAAGAATGAACGTGGGAGAATGTAAAAATGTGCAACCAACATTACCGTAGCAGTATAATTTTTTTTTCTCCGACTTCTAAAAATAATTTATATCATCATAACTCTCATCGTTATGAGGAAATTGCGCGTACTGATGTCGAATTTGCATGTAGGACCAACAAAAAAAAAAAATAGAAAATAAAAAACAAATCTGATCATTATTTTTTTACTAACTCATTTGTTTTTCCTCCCCTTCTGTTTTCGGAACTCCATCATACTTTTACATCTTAATCATACTTTGATTATGCGTCCCGATAATTCCAAGTCAACTTCATTACTCTCTTTTTTATTTACTACGCATTCATATATATATATATTTATGCATGTTAAAATACACTGAAATAATTTTTATATCACGTCCATTTCCACGCTATATTTAATTCATTATCATAATATGCAGTACACACAACATTACTAATTAAACCAAATTTATGATTTTATTTCCTATCCCCGCCATTCATGAGTTTATACAGCGAGAGAGTATATAAATCCAGATAAATTTGATTGATATTTTATTATTCAAAAGAGGAACACAATTGTGCGGAGATTAACTTTGCCCCCGCTTTTTGTCAGGCTACCGCGACCTTATTCCATCTCCTATATGAAACGTCAAGTAGACCGACCCCGATAGTCACGCCTCAGTTCATGTTTATATATACATATACACCAATCTCTCTCTCCTTCTCTCTCGCACTTATGAACACACTATTTCTTTCTCTCTCTCTCTCTCTGACTCGTTCCAAGGGCCGCATGCATATTTATGAAAAACATTATTCAAACTGATTTTATATAAGGACGATATGGACGTTGGCGCTCGCGGGTCTTCTGCTATTTGCAATATTAGCATAAATAACTGATAAACTTTGGAAGTCGAGGTTTAATGGCGGAGGGAATATTAGGATCCGCATTGGAGGCGGTAACTCGTCGCGCATTTTGGTCATGTGCAAACATTGATCGGAACTTTAAATGCAACTGAAAAAAAATTACCAACCACTATTTTCGTATTGATCAATTAAAAGAAATTGTATCAATTCAATTAAGTTAATTTTTTAATTGTTTTGATGGTGGAGTGAATGAATGGAATGGATTAATTTTCGTCTGATAAATTGACAATTTACACGACTTCGCATGACCTTTTCACCCACAAATTCACATGCATATATAGATGCCAAATGTGTTGAAGTTTCGAGACGTAACATACGATCATGACACGACAACGTCCAGAACATTAAATTGTAGTATATGTTCGATACTTATATGTATAGATACTAAACGTATTGAAGGTATATACAACTGACCTCCTGCCCCGATACTGTGAACATTCTCTTGGCCCCGTTCATCTTCAACACCTGGCCCAAGTCCTCCAATACTTCTTCAAATGGTTGCGAAGTGCGCAAATTCAGCAGTACACGACACTTGACATTTAAAAACATACAATTAAGCAATGTAAAATTATAAAACATTTATGTTTGTTATTCTGTAGTGGATCCAATGTTTTTTCAATATTTCACCACATGATATTGATAGAAAAATAATTAGAATTGCCGAAAGTTTGACCTTGAGTGATAGCTCAGTCTATCCACTGCCTCTCCACTTTTCTATTTTGCTTTCAATATATCTCGCTCTATTCGTTTATATTTCTGTCTGTGTATCTGTCTGATTGTTTGTCCGTTCGTCCGTCTGTCTTCGTTCACTACAAACTGATGGTATTTCAACCATGGCCGATGGAGACAAAAAGAAATATTATATATGGTCAATGGACACTAGTCCAACGATTAATTGCGACATTACACTTGAATCCGTGTTGCAGTTCGTTTGTAATTGACATTTATGTATTTTTTTTATTAATATAGATAATCAACTAATGTGATGAAATGTGAAAAATGTCCATTATCCGTTGAAAATTGTTCTTCTACATTATTGTTTTGTATACCTGAACTGTGTGATCGAGATTGTTGACAATCCTGATGACACGTCCAGACGATGGTTTCCCACCCCCAGGGGGTGGCACTTCATCTGTAATTGATGCCTTTCTACTCAGACTCGCTACCGCTGCTGGTCTGCTCTGCCAACCACCCGCAGCACCACCGCCGCCCCTGCTTCCCCCACCCCCGCCGCCACCACCAGGTGTTGTATACCACGTATTGCTCTTTTTTCCGTAGCTCGCCGGCTGCAATCAAAACAGAAAAATGCGTATTAAATTAATTCGTCCTTCTCAAGATACCTTTGTTATCATTTGTTCTTGTTTTCTTATATTTTTTTATCATTCAATTGAGATAGATCAAGTGTAACCACCTGGAGCATGTCGACCGGCAGCGATATGACCTCAAAAGAATCACTCATTAACACGACAAAGCTGTCGCAGACGTTCCAACAGTTATCACGTGATGAACTATTGCTAAATCGCCTCGTATCGTTTTTATAACTATAATAATAATCCGCTTCGGAATCGTCTTCGGTAGACTCCGGTGTACCCAACACCGGGCCCAAGTCCGAACGGTACGAGCAACTTGGCGACTCAATGGTGAATGCTATAGCTATAACATGCACTCACACTTACACATTACCACATCCATACAGATGCACAAGATTTAAAGGAAAAATAATAGTTCACTTTTTTACATATCATCTACGTTGTACAGGATTTTCGTGTTTTCCTTTCGACACACTGTCACATGGCATAATTAAACTTGTCAATTATTCCAAAAGTGGTTGACTATTTCCTTGCTATTATCACTCGCAATAGCAGCACGAATGTGCTATAAATATAAATAGCCACAGAGAAAGAGAAAGGAGAGTAAGCTAGAGAGCTTGTGAATTAATTTGACTTAATAACGACCCAAAAATTGTCTCTTGTTCGTTCTTTAACTATTATCTCTCACCAGTGAATTTAATTCATTTTTCTCTATTCTCATGGTCTAAGTTTATCGAAAACACAAGTCATATCGATAAAGTAAGAGCGCGAACGCCATAAAATAATATCAAATCTTTTCTTTTTTATTTTATGGATATACAAACGCATGCAACGACAATCATCAACCACAATATATACAGAAGCTACCTGCAATAAAACTGTTATGTTGAAATTTCTTAAAACACGCCTATAATGTATATAAATATACAGTGATTACTTGCACGCGTTTTCAAACTAACTCACGACGTGTACACTTTGATATTGGATTGAGTACTGATCAAGTTGGAGAGCGTGCCACTGTGCCCTACCTTTCAGAGGTATATTCCAGTCCACACCAACACCCCCGTGTCCCCCTTAATTCCCCGACAACCCCGTTTGCTGGTTCCCCAACACAATCGTGTGGCCATGCCAAGGCCATATACTCACATAAGAAAATGCGGTGAGGCGAATGTAAGAAGGAACACAAGAGGGTTGGTGCGGGGGTCCGCCAACTATCCAAAGGCTGACGGCCAACGATAGTTAAGTGCTATTGTATATATATATATATATATATTGTAGACGATGCACGCGCGGAGAATGCGGGGGTGAAAGTAGCGACGGGTTTGGGTTTGTCTTGAGTCACTGCCATGTTGCCAAGGCGAAATTCGTATTTCCTTTTCTAATTTAATATTCATTATTCATTTTAATTTGTAATAATGTGAACGAGGTGAGGCTGTGAATTTAACGATTTTCTCAAATTACACAGAATGAAATTTTCATTGATTATTATAAAAAAATTTTTGTGATGGAAATATATATTCAGATTTTTTTAGCAGTACGATGGAATTTTTTTCAATTAATATTATACGTACAGTTTATTTCTAAAAAGAAAACATTGCTATTTACCCAATATGTTACAATAAATGTGAATGCAGCTAATTTTACGTATTGCGAATTTCATTTTTCAGCCGAGATGTTTATTGCCGGTGTTGTAAATTGTCCATGTGTATTGCAATATTTTTTATGTAAAATTTAGTATTATATACCAGTCCTACGAAAAATATTGTAAATTGGAATATATTTTTATTGGAAATCAAATTTTTCCATGTTATTTTTCATTCATTGAGATAGCGTAGAATTATTAAGATATAAATATTATTTTTCAAAATTAATTATCGATTATGGGAATTATTGATTAAAACTCACAACGAGAATGTGGAAATGTGTCATGGACTAATTAAAATGATTAATATTGGAATATGAGGAAAAACTGAATTGGAAAAAATCTATCTGTCACATAAAAATGAACAAAAATATATCAAAATCGAATAAACTGACACATAGATATATATATATATATATATATATGTATGATGTTTAATACAAATTGTATGAAGAGAAATAGAAAGAGAAACTCTTGGTAGAGAGAAATATTTTTTCGTTCTACCCTATTTTTCCTTTTTATTTTTCTTTTAACTTCCTACATTGGGAGGGTGAATTAATGGCGCCTCTATTAGGACTGATTGTGGCGACAAAGTTGTCACGAAATGTATGTATGTGTATAAATATTTTGAAAGAGAAGAGTAATATAAGAGAAGGAATGAAAGATTACCTGATTTTTTTTTCTATTCGATTTACTTTACACTTGAAGAAAAGGGCGCCACTCCCATCACGACTGTCATGCGATATCATGATCGATGGTGCAAGTCGATGGAAAAATAAAAAGAACTGATTAAAATGATATTAATGACGTCCAGGACACGCCCTGATTTTCTAATGAAATATATAAAAGATATATATGAATATATCGTGGTAACAAAATGTATATTTTGTTTAGATCATTAACGCGAATATGTGTCAAAAATATATAATTAATATGATGTAAATACACCGATGACTTTTGATATTTTCTTTTTTTATTTAATTTTTAGTGAATCAGGATGAGAGAAAAGAAAAAAATGAGTTGATTGAAGTAATTGAACTTAAACAGAAAGGCATGAAAAAATATATAGATATATATGGAGAAAAATGGATAGACTTGTATATATATCAGTATATATAAATTGTGAAGGCTATCGGCAGAATGCCAAGAATTTTATGGTCGCAATTCTATTCCTTTCTATATCTCTCTCTTTTTCTTCCTTTTTTCGTTGTTATTTTTTTTTTATCACCCTTCAACTTGAAACTGTTCTCAGTGACCCTCGGAAATCGATTGTATTTCGTTCTCAAACTTCCTTGAAAATGGAAAAAATAATATAAAGAAGAGAAACATGATGAAAAATAAAAAGAATACAAGAGATTAGCAAGTCAATTTCTTTTTAATTGATGAAATAAAAGACTTTATTGATGTATTTCTGTATTAAAAGATTATCTATGATTTATTTGAATGGCTCAAAGTATATACGATAATTGTTACATGAATTAACGGTGGGTGACGGTTATAATGTATTCCGTATTATTTCTCTCGACCTCTATTGACATTTCAATATGATTTGAATGAACGGAATACAATAAAATAAATATTCTGTCAAATATGTTGAAAAAATTTGAGGTTTACTGGAATATAATGAGGATAATGAGAATAAACCAAGAACAATAATGAAATATGATGATAACGATTTGTACTCAACTGTTAGATATTAATGTTTAATATATGTAGAAAAGAGTAGGATAATATGGAATATTCAAACATTGTTTTGAAAAATTGCAGGAATGTAAAGTAAGTGAGAAATAAGGAACTCATGGCGTATTTCAATTATTTTTAAATCTGCAATTAGACATTTTAAATCAAAATATTAATTGTTGTGAAGGAGAATTTGAATAAAAAATAAAAATGTATGGTATATTTAAGCTTCATTTTCACCATCCTCTCACATACACACATATATATATATATATATATATAACTACAAAAAAATATGACTAAAGTGCTACAATTGTTCTTCGAATAAGGAAAAATAAAATAAACTTTCTTGTTCAATATAAAAATGTACATCACTCTGTAGTCATTATAGCTCAATGTGCTACAAAATGTTGGTCGGTATTCAATTGACTAATAGTGACTGGGAATGAACAGGCAGTTTGAAATATATTTCGCCCCATATTTCCTTAAAAAAAATTATACTTGTGCTTGTTGAACACAATCAAAATTCAATTAGACACCACTATCGACCAATAAATGAATCATATTCCGAAAATTTCGAGTGAATCTGATACAGTTTATGACTTGCATCTGTAAATATATCATCCACAAGCCTTGACATCATTCAGCAGAATTTTGTGTACCTCGGAATTAAAATGAATCTAACTCCATACACACCTGTATTATCGATTGATATTGTAGAAAAAAAAAATAATAATAAATGAAGGCAAAAAAGAATTGAAGGAAGTGGTAGAATTAATTTTATCAACGTGTCTGCGATAAAACTGAGTTGAGCGAGAACAGCACACCCTGTATATGCTGCGCATGTGAAGGGTCTGCAATCATATGCAAAAATTAACATAAATGTTGAATTTTAAAGACACACAATTTTTTTTTTAAACATGATTTAATCGTATATAGATGCAATCATAAAACAGGTCGATTAACAACAGGAAAAATTGCATGTATGATGTATAAAAAAAATATGAGGCAACAGCAAAAGAAGGAAGAGAGATTGACTGCACTTATGTTAATATTTCTCGTCGTAAATGAGGGTGCGTGGAAAGCTGTTATAATGGTGGCACGTCACGATTCCAATAAAGCACTCTTAGTAAATCAAGGAATCAAAAAAAATTAACAATTAGTAGTTATCAAGGTTATATCTGATCAATCAATTATTAAATAAATAATCCAATAAATCCATTTTACCCTCTGTATTTTACACATAAATATTTAAAATATCTTATACAATTATATACACCATCTATATGGTAAAATTTGCGTGTAGTAAACAATTAACATGGCAGAAATGATGTTTATGAGTCAATAAAGTGGGTGGAGAGGTATAAACATACACACATTCATACCCATACACACATGAGTGAAATGAGTATGAGACAATATAGAAAGAGCGGATGGGAACGACCCATTCGCGTAAAGCGGTAAGCATGGCAGGAGCGAGTCCATTCACGGTCAGATACGCTACCCGTGTACTGTCCCTTCACGTCACTCTCCTTACCCACAATGTCTCTACAGCTTTCTACAGCTTTAATTTACATCTTTTGTCGAGAGACGTAAATTGCGGAGCTCCATGTCTCCGCGTGATGGCATTCGCCAAGGCCAAGGTCATCACACACACATCAACTCACAAACATATTAAGTGAAAACTTATTTGTGAAATAGATATGTGTATGCAATATAATGCTGCGCAATATTTACAACGATAAAATAAATTTTTAGCCAGCTAGGCTTTATAATATATAGCTGTCCCGTCACTCGAATATTCAGCCAATTTTTTTTTACTTTTCATCACTTAGTGATAAGAAAGTATTGGTTTCGTCCGATTTAAAAACGCCAAAATAAGGCACGTAATCGCATTTTTCAACAATAATAACTGGAATAGCGGATAAAGAAACTTGATATTAATGTTCAATGAATCGCCTCCTTGAATAATATAAAAAAAAATTTCATGTTTTTGAAGGGGACGTAGATGAAAAACGTGTTTTTCAGCGGGCGTATGGACCAATATTTTATTTATATAGTGGGGGTATCTTCAAAACTGTTGGACCGAACAAATAAAAAATTTATAGGGAGTTAATTGTTATCGAGCTAACAATAAATTGTTATGTTAAATTTTGCTTCGACTCTCCGTTCGCCGTAAAATAACAATTATATGCGTTTTCGAACGAAATACCTATATTTTATAGAATTTATGTGACGAAAAACATAGAAGCCACGTGATCTCAGGAGTGGCTTGATAAAAAAGTCTGAAATTTTGAACATAGCATAAGAATGTTGGGCGGATCATAAGTTGCTATGGCTCATTTCGATCGGACGTTTATATCGTGAGAAAATGACGTTTATATCTATTGTGGGAAAATTACATATAAAAGTACGTACATTTCATTCTGATGACGGGTAACGCATCACCCATGGCAACAAATCTTGCTAGAGTTTTGTACTTCCGAGAATCCTTTTTCATGGATAAAAATACCAAAACAGGCACATGACCGTTTAATTAACCCAATAATTTAATTGGAACACTCGTCTATTTGGATCGCAAATTTTTATAAATTAACAAATTCATATTATGGTATTATTATTGTAATGATTTATATGATCAAACAACAATAGTAATGAAAAGTACCGGGCAAGTCTACTTGCCTAAATTTTTTTACTTTATACCATATATATATATGTTGCTATATTTGTAAAATAGTATGACTATGACAATGTAATCTTTATAAAATTTTGTTGTTCAGCTAGACAATATTGGTACAGGTGTACAGTTTTTTAGCTGCTTGAAGAGAAATTTATACTCAAAATTAAAGAGTTTTTTATAGCACAATGGCAAGCTACAAAAATGAATTACTTAAAAATCAAGATTTGAAGTTGTAAAAATATTTATAAAATAACGTAATCACAAATTATATGCCAGATGAATTTTATTTGGTGGCTTCAGTATGAGATTGAAAAGTTGAGCCAATAAAAGATTTTAAAGAAGACCAAAAACATGTGAGTACGATATTGAATTTGGGATAACATATGACTTAACATTGTATTGCAAAAAGCCCCCCAATTTTATAATGTATGAATTGTAATTGGTGAGCGTTGAAGAAATGTTGGTCCACATTTTACTGGAGCTCCAAATAGTGTAGTATAAACTCTGAAAATTCTCACTATTTAACAATATTATAAGAATTCATCACATGTCAATGACTTTGCCCAATGCTTGTAGTAACTGTTAATATTTGCATAGCATTTTCTTTTTTGTTTTTATATATTATTTTTTATCATTGTCATTTTCATTTGAGTGTAGGGTAAATATTTCCAACAATTAATTAATTTATTTCTAAGTATACGGTTTCGTTACATGACAATCAGTGAAACTTTATGGCTGGAGTGTAAAAAATTTTTGCAGTTCATTATTGAAAATTGTATGATACTTGAGTTTATATGAGAAGCAATTAGTCATAATTATAAATGCGTAATTTATACATATATTGTATTGTTAAATGTGTATAGGAATAATTCACTATCGATAAAATAGATATACTGTTTAGCAAAGTGCAGGGCCCTCATAGTTAGGTTCAAAGACGATGCTATCAATCCTTGACCTTTTGCCGACGCATTCGTCTGGCCGTGCACCTCAAATTACACCAACCCCATCACTACTGTTTTGCTTCGTGTTTTGCACTTCAATAAATGTTGAATTTTGCTTATATGAATAACACACAATGAATAATTTTTGAATTATTGCTCACATTTATCTTCCCATTATTAATTTCAATTATAAGAATAATTTATCGACACTTTTGACAAAACCTTTTATATACAAAATATACATTTATCAATTATATTTTAATTCATTCATGTCATCAGTTTTCAAAGTCCAAATGTTTAATGGACTAATTAAGTTGAATGTTTTGCAATGTTAATATTCTATCACCTATTACTGAATTCGAAATGTGTCAAATTAAGAATGAACAATTGAAATGAATATGCGAATAAATAATCGACCATAATAATTTATATCAAAACAAATTTATGTTATAAACCTTTGCAAACTGTTACCACATCCATTTTCAAACCAACGAACTAAACATATTCGTATAAGTAGTATAAGTGTGGTGGAGATAAATGAGAATTTTATATAAAAGCATGATAGGTATATTCAGGTGATAAGTAAATATTTTGACATTCGAGTTAAACAAATGCATTTAGATATAACTTCAAAACGACTTGGAATATATAGAAACTGTGCGCATAATTGATTTGTACTTGTCTGAAAAATATACTTTGGTTTTGTTTATAAAACTTATATATTGCGGAAAAAATTTGCAACTACATGCAAACTTGCGGCGTGCAATTAATTATATGAACAGTCAATGATAAGGAATAACCTGTAAATTTTAATTTAACTCTCATAACATGATTCAATAACGCTATTTAGTTAATATTTATAATATTAAATACGCTAAAAATACGGAGAAAGGGGTAGTTATTATTATTATTATTCGTTTATGAAAATGAATATTATGTTTGATAAACAGAAGAAAGTAAGATTGGCGTCTGAGAGAATGGACTGAATATACATTCTTATCAATAAATATTTAAATAGCAATTGAATAAGAAAATTTTAGATTATAAGTATATATATAAAAATATACAACCATTTTAAACAGTCGGTCAGTTGCGAGTTAGAGATTATAAAGTCTGAAATTATACTGTGAATCGAATTGTCAAACTTTTATTATCGACTGGGGGTTTATTTTCATTCAATATTTTTTTCCACATTTTATAAAAGAATTATTTACAGTTATGATCATATATTGACATGACAAATTTATGAATTGTACGAGAGTTAGCTTTACAAACATAGTTTTATTGTAAAGGAAGATTATTTTATTGTATCTGTTGGATAATTTTAGTTTCATTTCGATTCAAGTGCAGCTCAATTTTGGGATATACCAACTTTTTTTCACAGTCTCATCCCGAAACGATCAAATTTCCAATCGATTGCTCAATGCCATGATAAAAATGGTGAAAAAAACGAATATTAAATTAAATAACAAACCAAAATACAAAATGAGTATAAAAAAACTGAATTTTATAAATTTATTTTAATTAAAAATTTTCGATGCTTTTCCCCAAATATTTTGTCGTATTTTTCATAGTATAATGCTAATCATTGTTTGAACAGTATATAATATCAGTTGATAAATAATACATACATACAAAGGGGCGAAAATTTATATATGCAAAAATATGTACTCATATGTCATATATGTAAAATTATATTATAACGTATATATTTGAAACATATGTAAATCTTTTACGCATTTTGTATTTAGCATTTTGAAGTAAGGTCTGTTTTGATGTATTGCGACCCTCTTCCAAATTAATTTGTATATTTAATAAACCCATGTATGATTATTAAGAAGAATGTATCGGTACATTATAGTCATTTTGTTTGTTTCCAGTCATTTTGACACGACTAAAAAAATCACTGAAATCGACTGATACATTATAACACATCGAGTGCTGACGAAACACAGAGATGAATGTTCGAACATTCAAATTAATTTGAATACATGACTGAAAAGGAGCACCCACACACTTTTATTTGATAGTCTATTTTATTTTTTATATTCAAGTGAATGAACATGGAATGGAGTAACTTGTAAGTCAGTGATGGACGCGTATTTTAACGAGTAATAAGTCTTATTCGCGCTGTCACAGCAATGCCGAGCTGTTCTGCGGCGCACGTGACACATATAATATATGTATGTTTATTGTACATACATACGGATCCCATTTGTAGACGTTGCAGTTACTTATTATGTTGAAGCTGACGCATGACCAAGTCACGCCAAGTTGCACGTAGCGCTGTGGAAAATTTTCTCGCCATATATATTTATATGAATGTGTTCAAGTAAGAGCAAATCGATTCCAAATCATTTTTCTAAGTATATATACATATTTTGTAGCAATGAAAATTATTCATCGTACAATTTTTTTATTGGTGCTTTACTGTATACTAATATATTACAGTGCAATTAATCATCAGCTGTATACATTGTAATTATGAAGACATCATGTAGTTGACATTTTGTAATTTTTGCTTCTCTTGTTAATAATTAATATAATTGTGTCAGTTAATTTAAAAAATTTTTTAATTTATCTCGGTTATTCAGTCTTATTTTATTATAATTTTTGTTTTTTTTTTTTTTTTCAAAAATTGATTTGAGAGGATGGAGAAGAGTAAAAACTGAATATTGATACGTCAATATTCAACTGTTTCGTATTGAATGTAAATTACCATAATATGAACATGCAATTTTCCAACTTTATTGTACCCTATCATTTTGTATATGGCTCAAGAGCGATCGAATTAAATTTTCATAATTGTATATTGTACAGTCTTATCCGTATGTGTATGCGCACATTTATGTATACTTGATGATTAGAAATAAAATTATACCATGGACATAATAATAATTAACGTCTATTTCAACTTGTAATTTTTTTTTCTTTTTTTTTGCGTTTTTTATTTATTTGTTATTTTTTCATCTTTACAATCATTAATAACGTAATTGTGTCATAGTGTTGGATTTATATTGCCACGTTTATTTTTTATCGGTGTCACAATAACGAAAAGGAGCTTTTTATGAAATAGAATACAAGTAAGGATATCTGAAGATAAAAAGATAAATTTGTTTTTATCCATCGGCACATTTTTAAATTCGTTTTCAACCACACTTTTTTTTTACTCTTCGTGACACACGAAAGGCATTAACGCTGACACATTCGTGGTCCAAGCGATTAAATGCAAATAAGATGCTTAAATACAATTGCTGCAGTATAAAAAAAATAAAAGAAGTATAAATAAAAGTTAATCGAGTCAGTGTTATTACAATATTAACTGAAAAAAATTTATATATTTTAAATATGTGTCAATCTTTTTTCGGTATTCAATACCATAAATGAATTTCCTTTTTTGTACCTGTTATGAATATTACACAATAAATCGATACATTATTCAAACAATCAGTGTCTGAGAAAACGGTTAATAGGTTATTTAGGATACACGACAAACTTGCGATAATAATGGATATATCAGCCATGCAGAAAAATATAATCCCAATCAGATTCATTGAATGTAGATATGGTAATGCAGTTTCATACAATGTGACATTTGTTCAAGTAAAATCGAATTATACTGTCTGTAGTTAACAGAAATATTTTCGTGAAGAATTGATTTAATATTTGAACCTATTTACGTTCAATTAATAATCCGGTCAGGTATTTACCGTCAAAGTCATAAATCTGGCTAACTCATGGAACAAAACTTTTAACTTTAGGTAAGTGATCAGACCACTCATTCCGCAAAATAAGAATAAAAATTCATTTCGCTAAGTTGATCAGTTTTATGTCTGCCGACACTTTACAAAGAGTAGAAATTCTTGTATATTCATAAATACAGTTGTAGTTCAATTTAGAATCGTGAAAAATATCGAGTCGCTACGCAATGTAAAATGAAAAGGTAATTTTATTCACATAAAAATTTACATTCTATGAAGCCACACATATCCATATAATAATTCAAAAATTATGTAAAATATATAAAATATGTATTACATAAAAAAAATTTTATTTCAAAACGATAATCTGATGGTTTAAACAAAACTATATATTATCAGAGAGATACGAATGTGAACGACTGTTTCCTCTATAATGAATGGAGACATCAATGCGCGTGTCAGCAGTATCATTTATAAACGCCATCACAGAACAGTTATAATGTACCATCCGTCAACCATGAATGAAAATAAAATACAATTTACGGTGTACAACATAATCGAAGGTACAATTAACCGCAAAATGGCTTATGATATGATGTAAATTCATCCGAGTTTCTGCACAAATAAATATATATATACAGTGGACTCAGGCACAAAGGTATAATAAACCGTTCATTGCACCATCAAACACCGACGTCCGATAACGAGAACCCTCCTATTCATGCATGACATAATAAACTATCTAATACTAACGAGCATATAAAATACAATGCAGTAAAGAGCGATGACGTTATTTATTATAGTATAGATAAGACTTTAGTAGTTTATGCGAACTATCAAAACATGTAATTGTAGCTACATACTGATAAATTTTTATTTATAATTTTTACATTCGTTCATGTAAGTGTATAGTGGTAGTATATTTTTGTAATTTTTACAGAAAGTATGGAACGATTACCCTTCTTTGAATTGTACCTAATGTAATCAGTCTATTATTGGAAGCATCCATTTATAATTCATATATTTGGGAATGTAAAATTTTGTCGAAAAATGGGATTGAAAGTCAATTGAAGATGGGCGAATGTTGATGAGTTTACGTCTACGCGCTCTTACATTATATTAAATCAAATGAATGAACGTGAAAAATATTAATTGCATATTGCAGTTGAGTGACATCTTCACGGAACGCAGTTACCGATCGATAAACGCTGAATCATATGCAATCACTGAAATGGTTGAGTCATTCAATTTTGTAGACGACCGTGCGAGTCCAGTCACTTTCAATATTATTCATCGATAACATATAAACGTAAATATAATAGAAAATTTTTACTTTATAATACTTACAGTGTCATAAAGGGCAAAAATATAACCATGAAAATGAACACTACCCCTGGAATGATTCTACGATAAAATATATAAATGCACAAATAAAAACAATCATAAATAAATTAAGAAAAAAATGGTTTTTTTCGCTTATTATTAATTACCTCGCGTGCATAGACGAATGCAGTAAATCTCAATTCCGAGAATATGGACTCGACCATTGCCTATATATACGCATACATAAGTGGTATCATTGGGAATACATATACCATGTAAATATATAAACGACTGTGAAAGTGAGATCGTCCAGCAGAACAGCGCGGGCTAGTGTATTGATCCCGAATGTTCTCCATCTCTCTTTTGCTGACCAGCGGTCAATGAGATACGGTATGTTTTTCTCTATATATATATATATGAAACGTTGAAAGGGGAAAGCTAGCGATGGTGGCGTTCTGCGCTGTGCATCAACCTTCTTAAACGGAAGTCAACCTTCGACCACCCAACCGCCCCTGTCCACCACAAGCCTTTTGACTCGCCTTTTTCCTTCCACCATCTCTTCACCAGCCTTTTACACCTTTCAGTGATCCATGTATCCGTATATAACTTTACTGCGTTAAAGGAGGGTCGGTGCAAACGCACCTGCACACATCTACTTTCATATATTTAGCCACAAAGCAAAAAAAATACAACAAGAGATGTTAGTTTCTATTTTTTACGAAATATAAACATTGAAATCGACCATTTTCATTCTTTTGAAAATGAAAAATGTAGTTTTTTTAATGTGTCGTCTGTATCCGAAATCAATTATATAAACCCATTATCAAATCAAATGAGAGAATGTATAATTGCTGTGATCTTGATTTGTCATGGATATGAAATGGATGCATTTTGTCTGACACTTTATGCGATTTATGATAGCACAGAAAAAAAGATAAGAATTATTTTATTCCATTTATTTTTTTACCGTCAGATTTGAAATTAATTAAAGTGTTTTGATATAGACTAATTTCGAGGATGAATTTGAATACAGAATTTGGCTACGTATATAATACAGATTTATACAGCTAAGTGATTCAAATGTGTATAAACACAGAGGGCAAAAATGTAAGGCGCAAGTCAGACACTTTATCCCTACTTCGAAAAAGTATAGATACTCCCACTATTTCCATTTGAAACTTTGGTATTATCACATCTATCCCCAGTATAAAATACCAGAACTACCACCATCACTGCTATGCCAACTATACTACTACTGCTAGTACTACCACTACCGCTATATATATTGCCGGCCACAGATTACATACACTTGCATCTTATCGAAGCCAGGTGCTGCCGGAGTAAACAATGTTGAGGTGTATGTGTTTGACTTGATATCATATAACTCGCATATATAATGATAAGTTATATCAAATTACGTCACGCTGTATTGTATATTTTTCACAGATAATAAGAAAATATATATTTGTGAATTTGAGTTATTTTTAAGTAGACATACATTTTTTGTTAAAGATGATTTTTTTCTGAGACTCTATTGCCGATTATTAAATACACAGCAGTGTAATGCGTTTGGTCATTATATTTCGAATTTTTAATTGATTGAGTCAGCCGTGATTTTCTCATAAATACTATATTATAATTCGAGTAAAAGTGTGAACATCGCTTTGTACATTTGTATTGAAATTCATGACAGAAATAACAACAGCACTAATCGTTTATATAATGAAACTGATTGAAGATTGTGGTAAAATTGATAAAATCATATTGAATGGTCATTTTCCATACTGAGTTATAGCAAGAAATTTTTCATTTTTGGCTAAAAACTAGAGGAACAATACTTTGATTGCAACATGGATTGACGATTATTTTCAATAATAGGTTGGTATTGTGTTATATTTCGATATGCTACATATTATATTATATGTAGCATATCGAAAACAGTAATTCAGCCATAAACCAGTTACCTTGTGTGATTTATCCAAAGTTAATGAAATTAAGTATTAAGAGTTTCAACATTGCAATGTTGAATTAATTCAATATTCAGGATAATTATTACTTCAGGTGTTAATTTTCAACAGAGATCATTCAAAATTGCTGTTTTTGATACAACGATCTATATAAACTTGTATAAATTCTTTCCCCTTCAAAGTGAATAAAAACAATACATTTTTCAAGGCATATCATTGATTTAGAGTAAAAATAATATTCATGTAACAACACCCAATAGTTGTTGCCAGCGCATTTCCGGCGTGACTAAATTTAATACCTCGTGACTTATGCTTTGACGCAAAAAGAAAGCATTGGGCCACTTAAATGGATTAACGAGTGACCTAGTCATGATCGAACACAAAAAAAAGAAATATCAAGAGAAATATGGGAGAAAAAAAATTGCAAACAACAGAGCAGAAAGAAAATTTGTTTCTTCGATCGTCCAACCCAACTTGTCGATTTGTATTCATTTGGTCACGCCCTGATATGATCACCATCGCAGGAATATATATTGGAGGGCAATGTGGTGTGGTGTGTATGTACGTGTGTGGTCTACTACCCTTACACACCGTCATGAATCACGATCTAAGTTAATTTGCAAATAAATTGGCAAGTATGAAAAAGCGATTTTATTCGTAGATTAAATATGGCATTGGCGGGCTGACAGTCATTTTCTCTGTATTCATATCAATCTTTCCTTTTCTTCTATTATTTTTTATTATTTATTTTGCAGGAATAAAAAATTCAATTAACATTGATAAAGATTGAGATTATCAATGCGATTTATTTATTTTTTTCTTCTTTTATTTGATTTTACGATTTTAATTGACAAGGTTAAATGGGAAGGCCAGTGATTTGTATTAAATTGCCTCTTTTACTCGACAAACAGACTGTAAGTATTGCGTGTGGCCTGCTTAACTGCTTCTTGATCTGGGCCAGATCAACACACACACACACACACACACACACACACACACACACACATATATATATATATATATATACCACTGTTAACAAACACAATTATACACTATGGCATATGAATATATACATATTTCTTCCTTGTTCTTGAGGTTATTAAACGCAATTGTATCTTTTAATTTTTCAACTAATAAATTTCTAGCAGTTTTCTCGTTTATTTGTTTCGTTCGTTGTTTCGTATATATGTATACGAAATGAACACTGAGTTGATGGTATTTTACATTTAGGGGTGTGTATTGAGCAACCGAGCGAGAAAGAGAACAAATGCGTGCAAGACTTTGTATACCGACTCATGAATATTGAGGCCACGTGAGCGAAGAGGGCGAGAGGCAGAGTCGTAGTGTCGTTTATTCGCATGAGAAATATTTCCTCTTTGCGTTTTTTTTTTTTTTTTTCAATTCTGAATCCCCGCAAAAAATCTTAATTATCGCAAATTTATTCTTGTATATTTGTCTCGCACTCGTGTTCTAGTTTCATTTCATTTCCTCTTTCCAATGATTCTATTAATTTTTACTTTTCATGATGACATATTGGTGAATGTGCATTATTATTTTTGCGATTTGATTTACCTTAAAAGTTTTATAGCTGGAGACAACGTAAGAGGCGCCATCCTCAAGCTCGTCGAGATTGAGCTTTCGATCGCCATCCATCGAGAATATATGTCGTGCGCCTCTTGGCAAATCCAAACGCAATGACAGTCGATCGAGCAGTGCTTCAAGTGAGCCAATATCACGTCCCGGTTTGAATCTGTAGATACAAATCAAACACAATGCGAAAAAGAAGAAAAATAAACAAACAAATAAATATATTTGAAATTATTTACTTTATATGACGAAAAAAATAATTGACAAGTCAATTATTCGTCTTTATAATCTGTTTTACTCACCTAAATTCAACTCCGGGAAAATACGGATCGCCATTTTTATAAAATGTAACACGTCTGGCCCTCCAATATCCGAGATTATTGTATTTGGTAGTGGCTGTATTGGCTATTTGATTCTCGTGTCGGCTCTTTGGCCTGTGATCCGGCTGCTCAGGAGGCGGCATGCGGGGACTGGAGGGTCTGCTATGCCTCCAGTAGCCGCCCATGCCGCCGCCACTAGCGCCCCCACTGCCACCACCACCGCCACTCAATTCCCCCGTATTATCTACCATTCCCATCCCCATTCCTATCCCACTCATACCCATTGGCATTGTTGAAGCGCCACCACCAACACCACCACCCCCGACGCCAGCTCCACCACGCGCCGTTATTTCAAGTCCCTCATGATCCCCTGTCGCCTCTGCCATTATTCTCGTACCAATGCTGCCATTGCCAATTGCATCATTGCGTCGCATTATATTGTTACTCCTTAAATTACTACCACCACCGTTATTATCATCATCATCCTCCTCCTCATCGCCATCATCCTCCTCTTCTGCGTCGTCCTCATCTTCCTCTTCCTCTTCGTCCTCGCTCTCATCGTCGATTGCATGCTCCGCCGTTATATTATTTTCCATAATACCGTTTCCACTACCCACTTCCTTTATCGATGCTGTTACTGTTGCTCCTGCTGCTGAACCCACACGTCTGTTCAATGTCTTCGACGAATCGTCGCAGTGTGGCGCCTCTTGCATTCCTTGATCCACCATATTTTCCTGATTATTCACGTTTAGCGGTAGCGTTGTTGTATTACCACCACTGCTGTTTCCACCACCGCCTCCATTAGTTCCATTTGCCATTGATGATGTTCCATTTCGATGCTCTTCATATTGACCAATACGTGAATTGGCTCGTGACGCCTGCTGATGATTTGTCGCTATCATTTTACTTCTTTTTATTTTTTTTTCATTGATACAATTCAATTAATTTATTTCTCCAATGAATTTTTATGTAGATCAAAGGAAATATACCTTTCTGTTTATACGTCGGTTATTTTAGGTTTGTTCAAAATGTATGAAGCTGGGAGAATCGAAAGGTGCTTTAATGTTGATGTATCGATAATAAAATGTCAGTGGAATGGAAAGAAAACCTTCGTGATATGTCGAAGAGAGAAAAATTTCCATTTATATCCCGTGCCATATTTGTTTGCGTGCAATCATGTTCGATTTTTTATTTTTTTTTCTTTTATTTTTTCTACGATTTTTTATTTCGTACAGTGGATTCCACTGATAACGACGTATACAAATGTATGACGCTGTGTATGTGTATGTGTAAGTAAAAATATTCACTACGATATCATTGCTGTGACGTGTCTTTTACAGTATATTTATTATTTTACGGCTGCAGTTGATTCACTGCAGTTCGTATTGAAATAAATCCCGACCTCGACGATGAATTAGCGAATTTCCAAATATCGACCAACACAATATGTCTATTTCAATATTATCCTCTTATTTTTTATTTTTTTTTTTTCAGTCATTCATTCATCATCATTTACGGAACTAATATAAATATGAATTCAATTAACGAATTTTCTCTTATACATGTTAATTAACAATTAATTGAAGAAGAATTACTCGTTGATAGTTGATACTGCCATTCGGCAGATGAGTTCGAATTCTGGTTGCCGGTATATAAATGAGGATGGTGAACCTCAGCGTTACAGACGCTTAGTCGTGTCCGAGTTCCGGTTTATTGACCTCTCTCTTCGAGTTTCAAAGGGGAGGAAGTAATTACGAAAATTCCTCCATCAGTATCACAAATGAAAATAAAATTAAGTAGATAAATGTTTAAATTTACTGTCATGTGAAAAATACAAGATCAATCGTTGGGTTATTCGAAACGGTTGCGCAAGTAGATAGTATACGTCACTAGTCAGCCGCCTTTTTTTCCCCACACATACACATAGATAACCACTTTTAGTTTGGTATTTAAATTGCACGTGAATTCACATTCAATTCAATTTTCTGTTCATTTGTAATTTCTCACTAGTTATCCGAAAACAATAACGAAAATAAAGAAATAAATGAATATAACATTTCGAAATTAGTCAATATATAACACCCACCCACGGACTCTCTTTGTCTCTTTCACTCTCTATCCTCTCTTCTCTGCAATAATAACACGGGAAGAACAAAGTGTCACATTCAAATGCAAATTTTACCGGTTTGGTTTGTTTATATATAGTACAGTGAACTGGAAAATTATGTTGTGATTCTATACATATTTATATAATATCTTATAAGTTGCGCGCGTCCTTCGACAGTGGCGTCCCGACGACGAGTGTCGCTCACGTCGCACTCTCTCCACCCGCGTGAAGGGGTGCCGCTTTGTGTAAGAGGCGTCTACGTCGTCGCCGGCGTCCGACAACGGCCCACGACTACTGCATATTTGCCAGTATATATATAACGTCGTGTCAGTGAACTGAGACGTGCGCGCTAACCCTTATAATTAGACGTGCAGCGCCGTGAACTTGTTGCTTTGTATGCTAAAAGTTAATATTTATGTAGAGAAATAAAAATAGAGAGGCCGAATTACATTGTACATTTGTTTATCATTATCATTTACCTCTACTATTTTTCCTATTGTTATTCATCCGTAGACTCCCGTGCGCTAGAGGGCTGCAACCCTTATATACATTTGTTGTATAAAGCTGTATCGATGCCGAGTTTACGATTGGCTGATGTTGGTTTTATAGGGACGGCCTCCATTCTCATCGTATTGGATGTCATTTCCGGAATGGCTGACTCAATTATTAATTTGCAATAAAATATTACAAGTACTGCTAAAATATAATATCGAAAAAACCACAAATATATATTTATGTATGATAATATATTATCATATATAAATAATTTTTGAATGTTACTGTTTTCGCAATTATAATATTTTTGTTATGATATAAATTGGAACGTGGTGTTTTCTACAGTCCAGTCAAATGGTTTTACTATTACAGTTATTATAACAGTTTGTATCAGTAGCAGCAGAAATAAAGGGATGCCACTCCCGCATACGGCAAATACTACATAAATGAATGCGAGAGTTGATTTATGATAAGACAAAACAGAAAAGAGGGGAATTCATTTTTAATGGGAAAAAATAATGGGAACTAATCTTTAATGGAGAGAAATAATATGAATTTATTTGGAACGAAATTATTCTAGATTTATTCGGATATTGAAATTTAAACAAAAGATTATATCACCAATATATAAATGATAATCAAAACGTAGTGTATCAGCTAGAAGTATCGACTTTCATTTACTCACTTTCATTTACAACAATCGTACAAAATGAGAATGGTTCTCAACTCTTTACATCACACTGCATTGTCCCTTGATCACAGGTTCGCTCAAATACAGCATATAGCGAGTCATTATATTACAATGTTCTCAATGCTTTTACAATTTTTTTAATACAATAATTCTTTTATTCTTTTAATGGCTCTACAATGTACTTCTTATTTATACGCTCGACAATATATATATTTTTCATAACATTCAATTCTCAATATAGATCTACAATTTTATGAATCTATAGATAAATCTACATACTGGGGCACACGGCCGACCGCGACTGAATCCCGGATCCAGGTGTCGTTCTGCTGCCTTCTGTTCTTGTAAGATATTCAAAAAATGCGTCTATTCCACTTCCGTAATGATACAAAATGATGTCCATTATTGGCGGCGTAGTCGGGAGCTTTAAGCACAGTGGGAATTTCTACAACTACATAGTCTGATGACGTTGATGTTCACGTGTGCTCGAGTATGACGTTGGTACAATGTTTACATTTCATATACAATATCATTATATCTATGGCTGCTATAATTGTCAGTGCCAAGCAAAATCATCTCAAGATACAGATATAAAGTAGATTTATTCATGAAGTTATATTCAATAATTTATTGAATGATAGTGCACTGTAATGATTTTTTTATTACTAGAAATTCTTTTTCCAATGAGTTAAATAGTAATGAGTTGATGCCATATACATATATATATATATATATATATATATATACCTCATCTGTAACCGAATAAAAAACATTAACAATCAAAAATAATAATAAAAGATGGGGTTCGAGTGTTGTACTAAATCAATGTTTGTATCAATTCATCTGCTCGTTACAATAAAATCGGTTTAATACTGATTATCCTTTGGAAAATACGAAACTATCTGCGGTTTCTGAATGAATATTCAATAATGTCAATCGAGTTCATTCGAAGTTGCTTTTCAAATTTATTTTGACATGTATTTTCAATCATGCCGTCTCTGTTTGATAAATATAAAGTAAACTGAACCTGACTAAAAACACTAATGCCGACATGAACAGACAGTGAGTAATTTGAAAAAGCGACAGAAATATAAATGCCAAATTTTGAGGAATTCATACTTTTTTCTTATTATGATAGAACAAAGCTTAAAATATTAAATACATAAAATTAGTTAGTAAAGATTGAAAAAAATATTAATGTCAATATCACTATTAATGTTTAATACCAATTATAACTTTGCAAGTAATATGTAATACTAAGTATAGGTTTTAAAAATATTTGAAATAACTGTTGATATTTGTCAGTTTTAGTACTGGAAATATTCATTATTATTCATAAATACTTTGTCTTTAACGTTATCATATGTTATTTTTTCAGTCATTTATTTTCATTCCATTAATAAAGAGCTGGCAATATTCCATATCGTGTCTGAATTATAGGTGAAATTGTGGAATTGAGTACGTACATACGTTTATTGGTGGAGCGATGTCACTCTTGATAAGAGCGATAAACAGCAGCACACCCACACTCAATACACAAACACAATCTCGGTATAAAGAACGAAGAGCGAGAAACAAGGAAGGGAAAAAATAATATGGAAGGTAAATTGCTGTAAGGTGAACTCACGAGCTCGCGTTCCTATTCAGGTCACGTAATAAAATCTCGAGAGGAAATTTTTTTTTGCCACGCCTAATATTGCGCACTAAAACCTCTATTTTTATTATGTGTCTTATAGATGACGGACGTTCACCACCAGCTATCCTAAGAAGACAATACGATGTATCACGCAACTGTAAAATAAAAATTTTTCCATTACAATTAGCTCCCAATATTCGTTTTTGTTCCCTCTTTTATGCATATATATATATATATATATAT
>CAJUYH010001567.1:0-10606 GCA_910591685.1 Galerucella tenella
TGAAACTCAAAACACTATTCACTCTTTCTATATTTATTCCCGTGCGTATATTTCTCGAGACTTTATCGCACTGTTGGTGAATAATAGCGAGAGAAAAATAAAAAGTATAAAAAAAAAAGGGAGAAAAAAAATGAAAGAGAATGGAGTTCAAGAGGAATAAGTCAAAGACGACGTTGAGATAAAGGATAATAAAAAGTGAATGAGAATTAAAATACATATATAGAAAATACTCGTGTCGTGAAACGCCCGGTGTCAGTTTCACTTATCGATTGTACAGTCGACACGTAAGAGCAAGGACAAACTGCCTTACCGCAAGTCGATGATCGTGACAAAGAGGGGTAAAGGTCGAAGGTTATCCAAGTGACAAGAGAGAGAATGTAAAATATTGGAAATGGGCGGGAGAGCAAATGCGAAAATATTGTGGATCTATATGTGTGTGATATGTTTGAAATTGAGACAATATCTTGAGATATAAACAAATGAATTTATTGCACTGTGGAATCGACTATATCACTATTTATTTATATTTACATATATGTAGAGTGCTGAAAAGAGCAGAGTTATCGTGATAAACAATTTGGAATTTGTCTGTTGCAAGTACAGATGCTTTCTACTTTGATGCAGTTACAAACTTTACTCATTCTGCAATACGAGTGAAAGTGAAGAGATTTGTTTGTCTATGTCGAATAGGTATAATATATAAGCGATGATGTCGCACACGCACACCCAATACCACACGAAAGTTGTTATATATACAGTATTTCTTACACATACTTATATAAGTATATCTGCATTTTAAACTAATATATAAAGATATGTATAAAGCCATAGTGGAGGTGCAGATGCCTTTGAAATTCACTGGATAATTATTTATCGTCTTATCAAACTTTTATAATCCAATACCTATCTTACACCAAGTGTAAGACTTTCGAGTGGGAGAGCCAACAACTTTTTAATGAGTTCTTAAGCGTCATAAATGATTTGCGAAAATAAAAACTCTTTATAAGAAAAAATGTTAACGTTCATGATATTCATCTGTATATAAATAGAGTATGAAGATGAAAAACAAAATAAAAAAGTATTGTATAAATTTTATATGAATTGATCGACGGGGCCGGAATTTTAATACACTAACTTCTAATTTTACGAACAATATTTAACAATAATTGAATAAATATTAATTGATAAAATTGATGTTATTTAAAAATAAATTTATTACACATACATATATAAAAATATATTGTACAATAATATTGCACAACGCCAATACACATAGAATGTTGGAATAAAAAATGAGTTCGAAAAATACTCTATGCAGATATTGATGTAAAAGTGGCAGAGGGATCACGGGCCATAAACACATGATGGTCGATCAAAGTGCAAGAATTCAAGTCCGATATGCAACACTTGCCGAAGGATCAAAGGCGAATGCACCTTGCTAGTCGTCATAGTGATCGTCGTCGTCGTAGTCGTCGTCGCCGTCGTCCATTCGAGTCGCCCTAATGCATATGTACACCACTGTTCACTCAAGAGGGCAGAATAATTTATACGAACATCACCAGCAGCAGCAAACGCCACACGCGTCCTTGGACATTTCACCTAACGTAAAACGTACATATATATATATATATATATACAAAGTGTGTGATGGACGGAACTCTGTAACAACCAAACGACTTATGCGATACCTATAGCACAGAAAAGGTTCTTCCTTCCAATGACATCAACACATTATCCCATAAAAACCATCAGTAAAATCTAAACTTTTGCACTATCACGTTATAAAATACCACCAACACCATCAGCTATGTCTCTTTATTTTCTCACTTTTCATCGCGAGTAATAAGAAAAATATCATAATCGTCCAAAAATTTCCTCTTGCGTAATAACAAGAATTTGAAAATTTCTATGAGTTCTAAGAATTTTTCAGATTCATTTTGTAAATCACGAATAAATTTGTATGAAAAAAAAAAAACAAAAAAAAATTTGCATATGTGTGTTTTACATGTAATACATATGCAAGTAATTCGAAGGAACTGAAATTGTACAATTTACTAAATATTCATCGGTAAGTTTTACTATTTTTTTCTTTTTTTATTTATTACCAATCAATTGGCGTGTGGAGGAATACAATGACAGTTGAGATTCGAGTCTGGTTCTGATTCATGTTTGGCCGTAAAGAAAAAAGTACAGGAGTCCACCACTCGTCATAATCTTGTAGTAGATATATCTACATATAGTGCACATACATATATATCGCGTGACTAAAGGTAAAAGAGAGCATGGTGCAGTCTATTACTTAGAGTATAAGTCCTTTTACATTTTGTGACACAAGATATATGTATACAATTTATACATTATGCGGCTGTATAGAATGTGATGACAACGATAAAATTATTACATTGTAATTCTATATAAAATCACGATCTACCCAGCAGTTATATATACATACGAGCATAATAAATATTCGATATCTGTATACAATTTCAATTTCTTATTTTTCATATTGATGTTGTTCCTCTTTCATTTTTGTGTTTGTTTTTTTTTTCTCCCCACGTGTGTTCAAATCCATGCAAAGCTCAGCAGTATCGAGAGTAGTTCAGAAACTTTTGAGATGTTCTTTTCCCTTTTTCTAATTCAAAGCGTTATATGCTCGTATATATTTTCTCAACTCGGATTGACTTTGCAAAATCACAAGGAAAAAAAAAAAAAAAAATACAAAAACAAAAAGAAAGAAATGAGAATAAAAATAAAGACCGCACTTTAGCGAATACGAAGAGCAATTTTATTACGCGACGGATGGGTTTGTATATGTGTATGAGTAAATGCCAACTCACATTTTGTTAGTTAAGTAGGTAAAGTTGTATGCAGCGTATATATATATATATATATATAAAGAGAACCGCGTGGGAGACATTTAAGTGGGTAGAACAATGTCGACAAATCATCGCGACCATGAAAATTTATATTTGAAACTTTATGCTTCAAAAGCATATACAGACCAACTACATAAATGTATATATACTCTATTCCACATACCGATATATTATGTCAACTATATTGAATATTTTATTATTTATTATATTATATATATATATATGTATATAATAATTATCATATGTACGAATAATTATTTAAACAATTAACTAATATTGATAGTGATTTCATTTAGTATTATACAATTAAATACAAGCGTCAATAAGTTGATTTGAACAAAAGTAAATTTATGAAAATGGAGAGAAGTAACGAGTGGCCATGTACAGATGAACACTCATATATGTTGATGTATAAACTGTTGCGTCACTTAACGACACAATTGACGCAACCAAATCGCCTTGTCCAGTACACACACACACACACACACACACACACACATACATACACACACGTACACAATTAACTATATAAAAACTTGCGCTTGACCACCTCATTTGTATGTATACATAATCACACATATTATCACAACATATTTTATCTTTGTAAACGCGTATGTATCACATCAAGTGGATTATATATACGCATACTTACAATGCATTAATAAACGTAACAGTCACGTAAGTAAATGGTATTCCTGTGAGAATGCATTAGAAGATATTTGATACCTATATACTGAGTTGAAGCAGTATAATATACATCATTATATATGAGTATACAGTCGTCATTGTATCGATGTCTTCTATCTCTTCTTGTCATAATACCTATCCGACACTCAATAGAGTATTATGTATAAATGCGATTACATTCACTCGCTCCAAACTTTCTCATTTGCACACACTACTATATCCTCGCTCTTATTTAATATGACTGCTTATATACTCGCGTCATAAATTTATTTTTATATTCGTCATATGAATTATTATTTCACTGTAAATTATTATTTTTTGATTACTCCTTTTTTTTTCTCTCCATTCCACGTCAATGTTTGAATAATTGTGACTTGCAGTGGTATTTATATACATGAAAGAAATATATTTTTTATTCGTGGAAGTACAGGGTGAGAGATAAGTAGGATATTGTAATTTTTGAAAATAAATAATTAAATGGCATAATTGAATTTAATGAATGAATATTTTATATTATTTTTGTTATTGTTATTATTGTTATTGTTCATGATGATAATGATAGAATGGAAATTGTAGCGAGAGGATAAATATTCCGTACGAGAGCTATACTGACATTACATTTATACAGGTTGCTGTAATGTGTATATGCATGTATGATGTATATAGAACGCGATATTGTGGGCGATTTAATGAAGAAAGGAAGTTGAATCTCATTAAAAGTACATCGCGGTACCTTGATACCCATGAACGACGCGCGTTCTTTCCACATCGTTGCTCTACAGCGAGGCCTTATAAATAATAGAAAAAAAAAAAAGAAAAAAAAAAAGAGAGAGAAAAAAATGTTGAAACAGGTGGATTCATTCAGAATGTGGCGGATGCAAGTGCCATTCGTCCTTGAAATACATACACCAACATTGAATTTAGCACTGAATAACTCAGCACACAAATATATCTCATCATTTTGACATAATCCAATTGCGCAGACCAACTGTCGCGACAACTGTACAAAATGATTATTTCATTTAATATCATTATCGTATTTTTTTTTCCTTCGTGTCTTCTTTACGTATGAAATCAAAATAATTTCACTGGAATAATTGCGTCATTAACTTAACCACTAATGTAACAAAATGTTTATATATTATTTTACCTATACCCAATATACAATCTGAAAAAAGAGTAAAGTCAAAAGGAAAAAAAATTGTCGCATGATGCAATCACGCTGTACAAAGTGAAAGAATAGAAGGACAAACTATTCTGTACACCGTAATATCGAATGATACTTGACTTTGTTTACATAGCCCGGTGACTATCTCTCAATTATCTTTTTTTTTTTTTTTTTTTTTCGTTTCTCTCATCCTTATCTCCTCTTAATTAACATTCATTCCAAATATTCGTATGAAGATATGTGTATCTCAATGTAACACAAGTATCGCGAGAAGAAATTTGTGAAACTTCAATAAATATGAGAAAGATAAAAAAAACTAATACAATTTTCTACACCGCGCAATTGGCATGTGGTTACGCGGGGCCATGACCACCGACCATCAACAGAATTACATGTAGTATAGTAACGGGTTACAGCTACCAACGAGTTTTCTACACTAGTCATATATATATATATATACGACTATGTACGACATAGCTTGCATGACTGACAGACAGAGTGCGAGCGAGCGAATAAATTTATATATACGTACATGTACATGATGAGTGAGTGTAGAAGCCAGTCCGGATTGTGAACATTCGCGTTTCCATATACTGTAACGACATTGAATAATAGAATATTGACGTACAAACTGGTGACCAAGCCAGAGTTACGTCCGATCATTCTGTCCATTCGCTATACCCAACCAAAGTGAATTACCTTCCAACCAAATGTTCCATTTCTGTATATTTGAGTCAAACATATACCCCCATAGCAACACCTATATATATATATATATTTGGGTGTCACCAATTCAATTCTCTCTTTTGTATTGTTTCACAAAATCAATTGAATAAAATGAAAATAAAAATAATTCAACAGGAATATATTGAACGAAATAAACAAAAAAATAAATAAATAAATAGAAATAATATATATACGCATAGATGTGTGAGTGTGTGTGTGTGTGTGTGATATATAAATTTTAAGGGAACGACGAGACACAAAGGTAATATACAGAGAACTGAGATGAGAGTGAACGGAAGAAAATAGTTCTCGTTGGCAAGAGGTTTACTTTGAGAGTTTATGAAAAAGGAAAGGGATTGAATTTTTATTTCATCCGGTGCTGTCGATGATTTGAGGATATTCCAATACGCGTCCCTGTATAGATAGAGGGAATACAGACGTATATATGTTTTATACAGGAGAGATATGAAATGAGAGGGGGCCGAAGGGAGACTATGAAGAGTGTATGGCGTATGGTAATCTTCCAGACGGGACAGATATATATATATATATATATATATATATATATGACAGAGGGAGCAAAATCTCTCTGGCGCGACTCCAACTAATAGTAAACATCTTGACATCTATATTTGCGCGCGTTTAAATTGCGTTTCAAATTTTCCCTTCCTACACCGTTCCCCGCTTGACTCTCTCTCACTCCCTCTCGCTCACACACTGCCTCTCAACTTTTGCCGGAGAGAAATTCCTCACTATATACCTATATATTCATATCCACACTCAACTCAAGACATAAACGAGTAATGCCGCATTTTTAAAACGTCACGTTCAAAGGTATATAGATAAACAAGGAATAAAAAAATAAAAGAGGCAAAATAAGGAGAAGAAATAAAAAATAAAATTCAACTTACCGTATACACAGATGCAAAACTCTTATAATATAGGTATAAAACCCATATTGCAATATATATTTTCTTTTTTCTTCTATATAGTATAGGAAACATCACGTATTCGTGACTTACCTGCAACAGAAAAAATAGAGGAACAATTGAAATATTTATAAATTTTATTTAATCGCAATATACTATTGACCGACAATGTCAAACACAATATTATAATGTTTAAACTTCGAATAAAAGTATTATACGTATCGTATAAATATATCTATGTATATACTAATGTAGAAAGAGCTCTTGAAAACACTTTTATGTCACCTACTACAAAAAAAAATAAAACACAAAAAAAAAGTGATGAAATAATAATAATTAAGAAAAGAAAAAGAAATCCTACAAGAATTTATTATTTGCTGTTTGCACCGCGATATGATGCAATCACACACGACAACGAGGCATCTTAACACATACACAAAAGAAAGACAATCTTTGTACTGGATTTCTTCGCACGCGCGTCAACTTTTTTCACGCGAAATAGTGTGAAAGAAAATATATGAAAAAAAAAAAAAAGAAAGAAACACAATCGAAAAAATTTACATTTACCATAAGCACACATAATTTTTTTTGTCATATAACGGAAGCGCTATAAGAGCGCGCGAAGTAAACCCGGAAGACACCATACCGACATATAAAAGAGGGTGATCGAACGAGAGTAGTATTCCTTTATATACGAATAACCTAGATACGTCTCTTCTCTTCATTCGTATTTAAACGTGTATTATACACACATATGAACATACGTGAATAGTGTTTTCAGATACAGTCGCATAGTCTTGTGACAACTGATAGAGCTTTGAGAACCGCTGCCAACCGAACAAATGAATGAGTGTAGGCGAGCACGTGACCGGAGAGTCAAGTTTGCTATTATGTGTCTCTCGATCTTTATACTTCACTCTTTTATCCACACCTACATACATCCCATACATACATGGATACAAATATTTATTGTTTATGTCATTCATACTATTTTGTCTTTTATACTTGTTTGCCTCTTGCGCCGACTACAGTCTATCTATCTCTCTCGAGATTTGAGTACCAAAGTTCTATTACCGCCCATTTCACCCTTTCACCCTATCCCATTTTCTCTATGAAACTTCATTCTTTCTCTTTCTATTCTCTCGCTGACGGTTTCACACGGCAAACGTTATATACGACCGCGGCATGTTGTGTTTCGCGGCTTAAATGAGGTTAGGAATGGTGACGCTCGGGTTAACTTGGCTCGAGCACAGACACTGTGCGCACACGAAGAGACTTTGCCGACTTCCGGACCGGGTTGAGAGGCACCAGCGACCAAGTTGAACACACAGGAGTACGTAGAGCAGTAAAATTTTGGGGTAAACCATAGCACAAACCATCCTATACTCTCGCGCTAAAATACCTATGTATAATATGGATACATAAATATTATATATATATATATATCGCAATTAATATGGATCTTTGTGCTGGATTAATTATACCAAGTCACGGGTTTGCATATGGATATGTGCAACGAATATAATTAATTTGCATGCATTTTCCTCCGATGCAATAAATTAAAGAGGATACAGATTTTATGGTGAAATAATTTGATTGTTATCATTGTTACAGGCATAATCTTGTGGAAAAGAATAAAAGAAATAAAAAAATAAAAAATATTCATTTTTTATTTTTTTATTCCCATCATATATTCAATTGCAATGACACATTTGTATTATGTGCTTGTGTGTGTATAGATTATTTGTTCTATAACAGCACGACACCAATTTTCTTCCATCAGGAAAAAACAATAACCAAACAATCTACGTCAAATGATTTCCTGCAATTCGCACACGCTGTCCACTTATATTTTTTTTGCCTTCTTTTTTTTTTTTGGGTAAATCCAATGGTTTTGATCGTAGATACGAATGGACGAGGTAGGATGTCAAAAAATAAGAGGAAATAAGATGAAAAAAAAAAAAAAGGAAAAAAAAAAATAAGAGAAAGAGCGGAATAAAAAAAATAAAAAAAAAGTAAGGGGAAGAAAAAAAAAGGAAAAGAAAGAAACGAAATCCTCCCCATCGGCAATAATAAATTGTCTGGTCGTTCAGAAAAATTGCTCGATTCGAGGAGGATCTTCTGGTGGTAAGTATGAGAAAGGTGGAAGAAACGACGTAAAAACGAGGGCGGCTCTTCGACTTTGTCGAGTTTTCTGTTGCAAAGAGACGATGCGGGGTAAGAAGAAAAAAAATAAAAAAAAAACAGAATAAAAATATAAAAGTGTACGCGGCACATGAGGGTTAGTTTAGACAGGAAAATGAGCGATGTTATAAGGGTTTGGGGGGGAGGGAGTATAACATGTTGCTGGTTTCCACTGATGTTGTAAGTGTGTGTGTATATATGAGAGACAGTGGGAGTTATGGGTACAGAAACGTGATAACAACGACCAAAACGCTCAACTTTCCCAGCCCACCACCATTGAAAAAGAATTACAACTTGATTTTTCTATAGCCCTCACTATTTTACAATTCAGGATGTACCACTACAAGTGCATGGCACGTTCCAAACTACGATTAAAGACGTAAAGATTGGACATTATTTCAATCAATTGGACATTTAATATTTGCTTCATCACTGTAAAACTAAATTGTTTTCGCGTGTTGAGTATTGAACGTCCTTGAACCTGTCTGCGAAATGCTGATTTACTAATAACTCTTCTAGAGAGGTTGCCACTCCATCGAAAATATTGCGAGTTGATTTTAAATAGTCATGATTGAATAAGACGAGGAAACGATTGATATTGTTAAAAAAAAAAATGATTCACGTAGCGAAAAAAAAAGAATCTCAATTATAAATTTATTATTTATTTGACTATTTACCATGGGTGAAATACTCTATCATTATTATGGAGGATTAACGAAATATAAAAGCGTTAGAGAAAATTGTGATAATATGAGCAGTATAAAAAGTTGATATGTTGAATAATATATACATATATATAAAATTAGGAAAACTATATGTTTTTATGTGATGGTGAGTACCTTAATACCTTTTATTTTCATATTCTTTCGTCCAAATGTGGTATGTTATCAACCGTTAAAAAATAATAAAATAAATGTTTATAGAATTTCAGCCCTGTTTCATATCGTTTCCTCATCTCTATCGCCACTTTAACAAACGCTCCCTATTCGTGTGTATACACACGCACCCCATCACGACTCCTTATCATCCCTCTGAACCCCCAAACACACGTCGCGAAATTCATTCTTATGACTTTTTCAGTTAATAAAAATAAAATAAAAGAAATTCAGTAGAGACAAAAAGTGAATAAAAGACAAGAATTACATGAAACCTTTCGTCCTGCGTACATTACAGTCGCTTTGGCGTTTTGTCTACACACATATATATAAATATACATATAAATATATACATTATGTGTTTTTTCAAAGAATGGACATAACGGAAGACGAGAACAATAGATGAAAAATTGTCGACAAAGAAGTTGATAAGATGCTACTGAAGGTTTAAAAATGAAAAGACACGAGGGGAGAAAAGTTTCGTGGCTGAAAAAAAAAAAAAAAGAATAAAAAGTAAAAAAGAAAAGTGTTATTTCTTTAAATTAAACGTACAATCAACACGAACTATAACAAAAATGCGTGACTCATTAGTTGCAGTATATTCGCTGTTTAATGCATTGTGGTATATATATATATATCCAAATAGACAAGAATGGGGAGGGGGGGATGCGCTAATTGCGGCAGGAAAATTAAGCGGGTTGAGGGGATTAATGGTGGTGAAATCCCAGCGGAATGTAAATACGCAGTGCGAGATAAGTAATAACGATCGCTCGTCTGCACCAATGTAGTAGACTCCAGAGGCAAACAATATATGAACCTACTGGGAGTGAGAAAGAGAGATGGGGCTCTATAAATATATATATATAGATACATCATTGATGAGACTCGATTAAAATAGTCGGGAGTCGCGCGCGAATGATTGCATATATCGACTCGGCCTTTTTCAAACGAGCCATGCATACGCACACACACACACACACACACACACATATATATATAGCAGAGATTGGAATTCGAAAGGCCCCTGAAATCCACCCTGTTGGGATCGTTGACCCAGACAAGCCGCAAACGCGAGAGTTGAGTATACGTATATAGGGAAAGCAGAGTATAAAAGAGAACAAGTGAGTGAAATAGAAATGTAGATATACATATGTATATGAC